>PNEQ01023323.1:64749-142834 GCA_003012365.1 Medauroidea extradentata
TGCAGATGCGGTGGTTTTCAAGTTTATAGCATTTTCTTTTGTGATCGATCAAATTAACCACTTTGAAATGGTTATAGCTAAAATTAAGATACTTGAATTATGCTGATTAACAGTTTAGACGTCCTACTTGTCGCACAAACTTATATTTTGAATGTTGAGGTATACAGTGTTCGCCATCTTGTCGCTCACGCACGCCAGATTGCCATCTTCCGTGAGTCAACCAAATGGATTTAGTTTTGCCAACAAAATAATTTAGTTCATCGAAAAAAATTGTTGGTTCAAAGCACATCACTCATAACTAACAATATTATTTTGTTGACCAGTTGTAACAAGTTGTTTGTTTACACAAAATATTTATTTGACGATTCTTTCTCTCAGTGATAAATATTCGTTTAAAAACAGTACACAAATATTTTCTTTTTCACATTTAATTACATAAACTCATAAAAAGGAGCCGTGATTGGTGAAATGGTTAGACCGCTGGCCTAACCAAAGCGGTCCGGGCTCAAGCCCCGGCGGAGCCAGACCCTGATTTAGCGCATGTGTGAAACATGGCGGACATTGGCATTGGCCGGCGGGTAATCTCGGGGTGTTTTCACTTCACATTATTTCACATTCTGTGTCGTTGGTCCATTCTAGTACACTTCATTTCACTTCGTTTTTCACGACTCATGTGATAATCACGGGTGCCCAAGGCAGATCTCTGGATGTGTTTTCCTGCCCTCTAGTAACATTTTCCATTATATATGTGTATATATATAAATATAATATATGTATATAATATTTTCAATATACACGGTGAGTCGTTAACATGTGCCATGGCGGGAGTGCAATGCTGCAATGGAAACATATGCAACATTGAACCTAATACCATTCATGATGATGGTAGACGTAGTCAAAGGTGGAGTTTGAAGATGTGCAAAAACCACATAAAATGACAAGCAAATGGCATTAAGGTAACCACCTGTGGGAACGTGTTTAGTGCGTTCGAGGCCTAGACGAGCGGAAGATGTAAGGACGACTCAACACGTACATCATGCCTTACTACAGCCTCTAGATGCAAGTCATAGAACTGGCGCGCAGTCTTCTCGGCAACAACTAACCTATATAAGACTATCAGTGGTGACACTATGATTTAATTAACGTATAATTAAAGCTAAAGGTCTATTGTACACGCCTATATCTTTCAAAATATTCTGCGCCAATATTTTCATACCTAAAAAAGACCGCATATACACCCATTTCTGCCATTTTAAGCAGAATCCTTTACTGATTATTGGTGAACCTGAGATGGGAATACACACGTGTAACGTTCTATGAATGTTATTCCTAAGCAGCCATCATTTATGCGCGTTGAGGCCTCGCTCTTTAGTTATGCAGTGGTTTCACAAATAATTTTTTAACGCAATTTAATACATATATCAAAATTGACTCTTACAGTTATAACACTTGTGTATTATCTTTTGCATCTGAATATTTCTGTTGTAATATACCAAAGAGATTTTTAGATTTTTACCCATGAAATGTCACATATTTTGTTGTCAAAGTAAGCCAAAATGAAGCAAAATAATTTTTTTTAACAAACGGTAGATTATTTTTAAAAATTATCTGGCAAAATTGAGTATCTAATGACTGTACACAGTCTCAAATTTTTTCGAAACATTTGGTTTAAAAATATTTGAGTTATTTGCAATTGTTTTAAATAAATGAAAGATAATTGCCTTAAGCAGTTTATGAATATAAACTTGTAACGTCTGAAGCTCCGCATGCCGCTCGTCATCCTGAGCAGGCGACCAACTTAAGAAACTGAAACGTCATGCACGACAATGTTTCAGGTTGCCTACCTCGCAGGAATTCATACATCTACCTCCAAATGGGAGGGGACGCGGTGGCCGAGAGGTCAGACCTCTCGCCTTCCACCAAGGCGATTCGGGTTTGATTCCCGGCGGGGTCGTTCCCCGAATTTTCGCATGTGAGAATCGTGCCAAACGTGTTTTCTCGGGGAAATCCCGTTTCCCCCACCCCATCATTCCGGCGCTTCTCCATACTCACCTCATGTCACCCTCACCAGTGCTAAAGACGTCGATGCTAAGCGATGACCAAAATCACTTCACTCACCTAAAAATGGACATGTGATTTCAATGTAAACATTCGAAATTAGATGTTACTTACAAGACTACCTTTTTTATTTATTTTTGCAAGCGAATTAATTTCATGTCATGTAAGATCTGTATAACGGATGGTCACAATGTTGTAAGCGATAGGAAGTAACCAGCCCCTATTTAATGTATGAGGAGGTGTATTTTTGTAACATAAATTTTTCGTTTTTATTTGTCTTCACATACTTTACCTGTACATAAAATTACGTTATTTTATGACCTTTGCTGGTGATTTTTTTCGTGCATGCCTGTCTACTACCCTCGTGAATAACATTAGGCCCTACGTAGCATACATATTTCCCTAATTATCTGTCCTTAAGCTCGCACTTGCGCCGTGGAAGAATATTTTAACGATTCAAGCCTGTGTTGCTGTTCATGTGTTTTTATGCATATTGTTATTTTTAGCAGCGAACTTCTTTAACAGAAGGAAATAATGAACGAAAACCTTTGGCACAATTCCCTACAGTAATTTCAATAATCAATGGTAAAATGTCGTTCCTTAATATTATTTTATTGTAAAAACCCACACAACAGACATTTTCACCTTTACAAAATACACGCAATTTGTTCTTACGAAACCTACTCGAAGCTCGCCATACTGTAAACGTGTATTCTGAAGTTAAACACAGCACAAATTCTTAGTAATCATCATAGTCCACCAATAAACCGTAAGAGAAATCTTCAGTGGTCTAACCTATAAATATATAAATGTTTGGCGTGTTTGCTGTATTATAAGTTTGGTTAATTCAGCACGTAGGCTACTTGAATACTTCTCAAATATTTTTAAGAGCACAAACATGACATCTTTAGGTGAGTAGACTGCCGACCCCCCGTGGCTCAGTTGGTTGAGCGGCCGGCTTTGGTGCGGGAGGTTCTGGGTTAGATTCCCAGGTCTGGCTGGGTGTAAATTTGAGTCTCAAAAATTGTCACTATACAAATTGCCTCACGAAAAGTACTGGGGTCACTCGAATTAAGTAACATTAAAGGGAGGAATGTTTGGTGCAGTGATGATGCGGAAGCTTCCGCATCGCCACTGCACCACACATTTTAATTTAAAAAAAAAAGTAGACTAATATAGCTTAACATCTTGTCGTCAGCATGTTCATTGAAGTTGCTTGCTAGCATATATTTTTATTTAATTGTGTTAGTTCAGAATAGTGTCTGAATTGCGGTCGTTAAGTCTTGAGGATACGCCCAGTTAAAAAAAGTTCACCACGTTTTTTTTCCTGTGTAATGAGACGCCCAGGTAAAAATTTTACTCTTTTATAATGTACCCATATTAAAAACTAACTCAGTTATTGAAATAAGAAGACCATTTAAAACAAACATAAATGGTATTGTGTGCATGATTAAATCTACAAATTTAATCCAAGTTATATTATTCCGTTTAAAAATCTTGCGATACTGTTTTTAAAATACTTATTATTATCATCATCATCACGATATTAAGAGTGATTAGATTTTTAAATGTTTGTTGCAATGGTAGTTTACAATTAAATTTTATTGGATTGTGTCATTGCTCATTGTTACGGTGTCGCAATCCCGCGGCGTCGGTGGCGTCGCGGAAGAATAGGAAGACGATTGCACAACCCCGCGGCGTCAGTGGCGTCGCAGGACGGCAGTAAGTGGGTGCTGGGTAATCAACAAGTCACCAAAAAGTGGCGGATTGCGGCAACAGTGGTATCCCAGGAACCCGATGACTCGAGGAGTTAAGTGGGTCTTAACACTTACCCAACACCTTACAAACTCCTGGATTCAGCATGGATTACTCCGCCTCTGGGCATAGTTGGGAGCCAATCAGAGGGGAGGATTTTGACGGCCGGGTGGGGGTGCGAAGAATGGTATAGACATCGAGCTAGCTACCGGAGAGTTGGAGTTGGAGAAGAGAGTCGACGAGAGAGTCTTCTGCTCGGGCGGCGACCGCACCTGGGGACTCTGGGTTCGAGTCTGGGTGCGATCCTCTGGCTAGAGAACTAGCTCCAACGGCGGCACGAGCGGTGAGTTCCTGTTGGTTTAGGGAAGGAGAGCGATCCCTTACGTATCTCCGGTCTCGCCTTACCCTAACCCTTCCACTCGCCTCTATTTCTGTATTGCTGTATTTCCTTGTTCTCTATTCTAAAAAACTCTTGTTACCTTCCATCTCTGGCTTATTTATCTTCCCCTTCCCAGGCTAAACTTGTAACATCATGTTTAGCTGATGAAACCTGAAAATTAAAGTCCGCCCACTAAGTAGCAAATGTGTTCCAATTTTAATGAAATTCGGTGTATCCAGAGACGTATCAAATAAAGCATACAATACAAAATGGCAGACATTTTGAAAATATGAACATATCGTTAACTAAACACATAAAAGTCGTCACCTTTTAAAGTACTGCTATGTGTGCACCGGGTTCAATGAAATTGTAAAGTGTGGTTCCTTACAGAGTACATGAAGTATGGTCGAATTGTATTAAAGTGGTCGCCATTCTGACAATACAAACATGTCACAGCCGAAGTACACAAAAGTCATGTCAATTTGCTAAGTAGTAAATGCATACCAAGTTCTATGAAATTTAGAAGTACAGTTTCTCAGCTATTTCATATTTTGCTAATAAACAAG
Organism: Medauroidea extradentata; assembly: GCA_003012365.1. NCBI lineage: Eukaryota > Metazoa > Arthropoda > Insecta > Phasmatodea > Phasmatidae > Medauroidea > Medauroidea extradentata. Next base: position 69,508 of record PNEQ01023323.1, read on the forward strand.
GGAGCTCTCTTGGAAAAATTAATACGACATGAACCAAATCATCAAAGTCGAGTCTCTTTGCGTGTATCGAATTTGATGAATTTCTAAAGTGTCGATATTTTCATGTCTTTAGTGATCGGAAAATGTTACAATGAACGCCACTTTGAAGATATGAAGATGAGCTAGTCGCAATTAACAAAATCAAGTATACTTGCTATAAATGGTAGACTATATGCGTACCAAGTTTGATGAAATTCGGAAAAATATTTCATCGGCTTTGTCACATTATATCAAAATCACGTCAGCCTACTAAGTGCTATCTGCGTACTAATTTTGATAAATTTAAAAAAAATATATTTAATTGACTCTGCCATCAAGTCATCTTACTAAGTAATATATGTGTTCAGAGTTGGTGATATTTTTTAATGGTTCATAAGCATCTGCCATCATTTTGAAAATATGAAAAAGCCATAAACAAAATACGCAAAAGTCAATATAGTTTAGTGTTTTGTTAGTAATTTAATAACGACTGAGTCTCTTTAGTTTCGCATACAATTAGACATACGGCATTTCAATAGTTTGAGTAGTTAGATTACAAATTATCTATCTGGTGCTCGGTGAAACAAAGAAATATTTTTTATTCTAAATCATCAAGTACTCTAATTCCAGAGTAGAAGGGAATATTTCTAGTCTTATTAATATATTTAACATTTCAGCTCATTTAATACTTTGGTGTAGGTATCATGAGCAAAAAAAGTTTGCGGAAAGTTTACTTAAAATATTTTAAGCAAAAATATAGGAAAAAGAGACTGTCAGTTGTCTGTTTGAAGATACCTATTAGCTGCCTTACACAAGTCACTCAAGTTTTTGTCATATTGCAAACCATGTACACGTATGTTTCGTATCAACTATTTGTGAAACCGGTAAAATACGTATTGATATAATTTTTCTCCTAAGGGAGGACGGCGAAACAGTTTTTAAACCGTCCCTGAAGCTTTATGAAAATACGAGATTCTAACGTAGCGTTACGTTTAATATACAGTCGCCTAGTGTGCCAATAAAGTATTCTGTGGCTGTACTTTCCAGGATCAACAACAATTGCTATTAGACACACCACCTCCATGCTTCCATATTTCAAGCTATGATATTCAGATGTACCAATTGATTTCAATTGACTGCATCTTAAAATTCGATACAGTTTTCGCCACCTTCATTTTTTTTGTAGCTGACTTGAAGAGTCATTAATTTGATGTGACGTAAAATATATAAATACTTGACAAATCACTTACACATAAAAAAAATTGCACAACTATTTGTCTAGATCTCAGTCTAACGAGTGTGTTTTAAATCTGTTTACACTCACGATATATTTTCACTCAGATTGGTCACACGAAAGGCATTTTTTTTTATTATTAATATGCTTGGAGTTCTAAGGCACATAATTTTGTTTATACAATACATAAGATGGAAAATTTCATGAACCATCAACTGCTATACTACGTGAAAAGGAAGTAAAAAGATTGTTGTGACACAAATAATTGAATGTGAACACCGGATCGATATTTAATACCATAAAGTGTTTGTGTTGACGTGTACATCAAGTAATCAATATCAATTAAGTTAATGCTGTCGGAAGAACTAGGTAATGTAGGCAGCTAAAGTGATTTCATTTCGTTGTCGTTTTCACAGCAGTTGGTCGTCACGCACACTAACAAATCATTGTTTGTGAGATACAGAGAAAAAAAGGTTTATGTGAGAATTTCGGACCGTCGAGAAATTATTAGCACTGAGCATAGTTATTGAAGGGGCGAACAAGTGCAACTACTCAAATAGCTCAACAATAATTTGATCAATTATGAAGATATTCACTTCTCCGGGCAGCCTTCGCTCAGCTGTAAGACCGTTGTTCGTAACTCTGAAGATATTTGGATTGGCGCCAATCAAACGTGTCACAAGTGACGACCTGCGTATTTACAGAACACCAACTGGAGGCATCATACAATCCGTAACTTACACGATTGTTCTTATTACAGGATGTACAGTCAGTGTTTATTATCAGAGTTTGCAAGAAGAAAATAATGATATTTTGAGAAAGATCACATTCTGGCTCGCTGCCGTGCCGGGCAACTTGATTGCTGTCACTGCACTGATCTCGTGTGCTAGCTCTCGACTTAGTGACATCGTCAGAAGAATATGCTCTATGGACGAAGTGCTTCTGGCTCCATCCTGGGTGAAATACGAACACATCAGCACATTCCTATGTGTTCAGGTCATCTTGGTTGCTGTCATGGAAAGTTATTATCCCGCTATGATCATCTATTTTGATGACAAAGTTTGGAGACTATGGTGTCTTTTAAACTGGTTTGGGGATGTAATTTTTGTTCTGGGAATCTGTTTATATTTGGACGCACTACTTCTGATTGCAAAAGCAATGGTTTACGTCAACAAAGTATTTGAAGATCTCTGTGAGAAACACACACTACCTAATGATCTACGTGATAGAATAGCACTATGCAGTCCCTCTATTGTGGAATGCGACATAGTCACGCCTCATATTGCTCACCAAACTGCAGCGGGCAGGCTCCACGTAACTAACTGCTGCATATATTCTTCTTTAATAAAACACACAAGGGAGATATTTTACTGTCTTCAAGAAATAATTATATTATTGGATAGTAATTTTGGCTTTCTAATACTAGTTACACTTATGTCAAGCATAACTTACCTTACACACTTTGCTAACATGACTATTGACATGTTGACAAAGAATATGCTGAATTTAGAATTAGAGTCCACTATTAGCCCATTCATGTACATAGTCTGGGCTATAATTAATATTGCTCTTATTGTACTTACAACCTTTATCCCACAACATGTAATTGATAAGAAAGAGAAGACAATGCTGCTTCTACAGAAGTTAAGTCTCAAGAGGTCTCTTAGTACAGCCGCCATGATGGAGTTGCAGATATTTTCCCAGCAGCTGTTGGAGAGGCCAGTAGCTTTCAGCGCTTGGGGATTCTTCAGCTTGGATCGTCGCACATTCTTCTCTCTGTTAGGAACCTTGGCTTCTTACATGATTCTCCTGATTCAGCTACGTTAAACTTACAGGTGTGTGATATTGTCATTATCTTTGCTGTTTTGAACTTGATTGAAATACTGGCATTGATATGTATTTACCAAGTATTTAACTGCAGAAAATAATCATTTATTATTTTTAAATCTAAATACTGGCGAAGATCTGTAACTATAAACCAATCTATTGCGTTAGAAAAAACAACATCGTTTATTATTTTAACATTAAATTTAATAAATTTGATAAAATCATTACAGATATAATTTTAACGTGAAACTTCATGTTCACATTGCTTACTAATTTATTAAACAATGTTCATTGTATTCCTTTTAGTTACTTGGAGTTTACAATTTTTGACATTTTATGTGACAATATTCTAAGAAAAAGTTGGCATTTGTGTTTGTTGGGATATGCGTGTGTTCGTGTGTAAGTTTAAACAAATGCTTTGCTAGAATTGCAAAGTTGAAGTAACAATCCCTAGTCTTGTATGGGTGACACATGATTGTGAAGAAAAAAAGTTCGTTGCTTGTACCCATAATTTAATTTAATCAGACAAACTTTTGTAAGGTATTTTTTGCTCAAGCGAGTATTTTCTTAGCTAATAGCCTCCAAATTTTTTAATTAATGTGAAATTAACAAAGTTTGAATGCATGCTACACATCTTGCCTATGCATTCTTAGACAGTGAGATCAGAAGCAAAAATGTTTACATAATTGCCTTATTTAAAAGTATGACTTGTGCATGTGTATTATTAAGTAGCGAAAAAAAACTTTGCTTCACTTTTGTAACACGTTGTGCTTCAGTACAACGTTTGACTTACATAATATTACCACGTGAGGCTATGGAGTTAGTAAAATAATATAATTATAGATAGTTCGTAAAAGGCATGAAAGAAAATAAGCTTGAAATAGGTGATAATGTATGTATAAGCGTGTATCGTGTAAATCTGTTCTAGCTAAGCCTACTAGGTGGACCGGAAATAATTCTTAACAATAAATACTGTTCTAAAATATAATGTTGAACATAAGATAAAGTAAAATTAACTGTGTAATTATAAATCAAGACTTTGGGAGAATTAAATACCTTGCTCCTAATGCGTTGAGAATTACAAAGAAACGTAAATCACTTAAAAATGACTCCCACCTTGTAGCCAAACGTAAGATAAATATTGAATGTTACGTAAATCACATGTACAAACAAACTAAAGGAAACAATAAAATAAGACGCCGGCAGCGAAGTAACCTGGGATCATGCATGATCTAAACGACCTATACAGGTCGTGTTTCCTATCTTGTAGGGCCTATATATACCTTATTACTGTATCAACTTTCATAAAAACTCAGGCAATGCAAAAGTTAGGTAGGCTAATTATATTGTGGAACTAATTAACTTTAGGGAATATCTGTCGATTTCAGAGGGACTTCTACTCATGTATTCAAATAAAAGAAAATACTCAAATAATTTTGGTTTATTAGCAAACGAGTAAAACTCTTTCGAAAATATATATTGTGTGGTCTGCTACATTGTGAGAAAATTATAGAAATAAATTAGATGTTTCACTTGTATTACAAATTAATGAAAGGGATGATTATATACCTGAGATTACAATAGTTGAACTGACTTCAATAATTCATAAGAAAATTATACGTTACAATAATTAGTATCCTGACCATTGTGCTAGTATAGGACATGTTTAGCATAAAATGCATAGATCTCATTGGCCAACAGTAAACATTAACAAAAAGAAACCGAAAATGTTATTTATCATAAAAGTTAAGAAAGAAAATTAATTAAGTTAATAATTGATAGCAATGAAAAGAATTTTGAAGAAAGGAAGTTTTGATATTCTTGTCCCACGATGTCATCCAATCACAGAGCTACTCGTAAAGGATAGGCTTCTCATGTTCTCCCTACCGGCAAACGACTCACATCTCTAATCACGAATATAGCTACATATTAACATTAAAACAAATGAAAGGTGACTAAAACTTAACCCGCCACCTGGAATTATCTCCGTCTGGCCCATCGAGCATCACTATTTTGGAAATTCTAACCGAAAATATGCTCTAGTGGAGCCAGAAAATGCTCTGAAAAGTGTGATGGAACAAAACCTCGTCGAAACATGGCTGACGGGTATTTATCCGCTTGTATTTCAAGAAATACTGTGATTAGTTTGTATCTCATTTGCAGATTTAGAATTGGTAAATGTGATGTTACTTGTGTGTCGGTTTCCTCAAATATTATATAATAGTTTCTTACTAAGCTACAGTCTAGCCAAACCTACGATCTCCAACACCATGACAAGCCAAAGAGTAAACTAGTACGTATTTGTTGCTTACGTTGCTAATTATTTATTCTGTGCCGCTGTTGTTCTGATTGTTCCTGCAAACTGCGTGGCTGCAGTTACTGAAAAGCGAAAAACTATGAAAACTAACCGTGCAACGAATAGGCAGCGTCACCATAACAATTTCCGTGTTTCACAAAATATTCGTGGGAAAATACAGAGGGGCGAAATGGAATCGTGCTCGGTAGCCGAAAAGACTGCAGAGATTTTCGTCATCGGGCGGAATACAGTTTACCTAATTATTTGATTCTATATACTTGAGTCACATGACGTCTATACTGATTATCGGGTCATGTATATTTATTCAAAAAAGTGTATTTTGTGTGTATCAAATAAAAACATACCGGCTTAGGTATGTTTATGGCAACCTTTTTGTTGTAGAACAATAAAATCAATACAATATTAGTATATTCTATGTAAAGAAAATGAGTACTTCAATTCTGTGAACAGTTGTGTAATTTACTAAGCTGTGAACCTCTATGGCTGTAGTTGTTAAAAGAATACTGTAATTGATGTCTGAAATAGCTTTCCGAGATTTTGTGAGATAAAGTATGAAGTTGTTTTTAGTATGTTAAATGGTTTTAATTCTTACATGAGTGTTAAATTTTCAACTGGTTATGGGCCCAGACCACCATCGTCTTTGGTAAACTAAGTAAAGGTAACGTTTTCTTAGTCCGGATAAATATTGTTAGACATTTCGTTCACTGATTCCAAACAGCAAAAATGGAAGTTAATATTATAAAGATTACTTCTGAAAATAACGGGAAAACATGAACATTTCACGATAAGGTTACTTTAAGGGCCAAAGGAGTTAAAGATGTAGTTGCGGGAGATTTTGTAAAACCATAAACGGGAACTAAGGATTACAAAACGGTTTTGATGGAGTGGACACGTAAAGATCACAAGGCTCAAGATTTAATTGTTTCCAGGATGGATGAAGGGCCTATGTCCCATGTACTGACATTTGAGAGTGCTAAGGAAATTTGGGACAAACCGCTGGCAGTCTACGAAAAGAAATCTGAGGTAAGTGTCAATTTATTAAAGCAAAAGTTATTTAATTTACAATGCCTGCCAAATGATAGTATGTCAAATTTTCTGTCAAGATTAGAAGAAATTATCAGACAACATGGTTATAACTAAAATACTAATGACTTTGCCACCTACATTAAATCTCTTTGTAAGCGCATGGGAGTCAGTTTCAAAAGATGAATAAACATTTGGCACTTTGACAGCTAGGCTTTTGGTAAAAGAGGAAAGACTGAACCTAACCGAAAAGGAGAAATCTACTGCCTTTGCAGCATCAGGAAGTTCGTATCAAGAGAGAAAGTGTTTTGAATGTGGCAAGCCCGGGCATGTTAGAGCACAATATTTTAGGTTAAACACCCACCTGTTAAATGGAACTAGATGTCATTATAGCAATAAATCGGGTCACTTCAAAAAGGACTGTTTTAAATTTAAAAGGAAAAGCCTGAGAACCGAAGTCGATAATAATGACGAGAAAGGAAAAGAAGAGGCTTTCATTGTGTTGAATTCGGGTTTGATTTGCGAGTCAAATGGACAGGAAACATGGTGCATGGACAACGGAGCTTCACAACACGTATGTGGTAACAGAATCTTGTGTGAAGACAAATTAGTAAAGTTAGTGGATGGAAATGTTTTAAGAGCAACATGGTTAGGCAGTGTCAAAGTCACATCATGTGTCGAAGAAGTCATATTACAAGATGTATTATATGTTCCATATATGAAAATAATTTATTTTTCAATGGGCTCTGCTCTGGACAAAGGATATACGATGGTCACAGACTATAATGTTTCCTGAATATTGAACAAAAAAAGGTGAAACATCTGCGATTGCTGTACGATGTGGTAAATTGTACCAGATGGAGTTCCAGCCAGTAGAATCGGTAGCGGCTTTTGTAGGTGAAGAAACTGATTTATACTCTCGGCATCAAAAATTGGCACACCAGAACATTCGACAAGAAAAAAACATCGACACTTCCCCTAGTTTTAAGGAAACTGAAAACGCTACAAAACGTTGAGATTCGTATGTTTTTGGGAAACAAACCAGAACCAGCTGTATAAACAGTGACACTAAGTCTATGAAAATTGGGGAGATTATACACGCAGATTTATGTTGACCTATGGAAGTGCAGTCAATAAAGGGTTCCAGATATTTCCTTTTGCTGACGGATGATCAATCACATTACCGCTTTGTTTATTTCGTGAAGCACAAAAGTGAGATTACAGACAAACTCAAAAACTTCTTAGCGTGATTTAAAAATCAGACTGGAAAATGTTCAAAATCCTACGAACAGACAGTGGGATGGAATTTACTAATTCCGAGGTTGGAGAGTTGTTCACCAAATTGGGTGTCATCCATGAAAGTAGAGTACCCTATTGTCGTGAACAATCAGGACGAATTGAACGAGACTCTGATCGAAGCTGCTAGGGCAGTGATGTCTGCAAATGATCTGTCAAAACAATTTTCGGCTGAAACAATAAATACAACAGTTTACGTAATCAACCAAACAGGAACAAGCACTATTGAAGATAAAACACCATATCAAGTATGAATACGAGAAGGAATTTGACCTTGGAGGGCTGAAAATCTTAGGCTGTGATGCATACATTCACATATCCAAGCAAAACTGCAAAAAGTGGGACCTTAAGGCAAGGAAAGGTATTTTTGTGGGCTACGAAGAAGCCACGAAAGGTTTTCGTATCTTTATACCAGAAGAAAACTAAAGTTCAAATAAGTTGCAATGTGCATTTTGGCTCAGCTTCGTCGAATTATAAGGAGAAAAGAAAAGAACAAGTGTTGTAGGTTACCAAGACAAAATACAGGGAGAATTACCACGTGACCTAAACAATGAAGAAGCAGAAAAATTATACACTCCTCCAAACGCCACCAACAATAAATTAGATTTACTTTGGTTACCTAATGTAACATATGACCAAATTCAAGCCCCGTTGTACTATTTTTATCACATCAGATGTGTTCATTGTAAATTTATTTTACGAGTATTCTATTTTGCTGAGTTTAATCTGTTTAATTAATTTTATTTTTGTAATGGCTGGCATAGGTTAGCTATTTATGTTTTGTGCAATAAGAGTACTGAGAGACAGGATTAGTTTAGAAAGTGCAGTTTAAAGTCATTATTCTAGTAATTGCCGAGTGCAGATATGCTAGTGCTTTGGAGGTGGCTCGAGGCACGACAATGCTAGTTTGAAAGAACGCTATAGGGTAGCATTTTGATTGGCTCAAGAGACTGACGTTTCCGTTTTGAATGCATTATGCGATGAATGGTGGCTTTTTGGACGGCGACTATAGGAGAGAGATTCACACTATGTGCGTGCTCTCGTTGTAGGAATTTAATTTGCTGCGAGATATATTTTGTGCATCAGGCCGCCTGATTAGGCGAAGTCGTGTCAGGACTGCAGTTTGCTGTGAAAGAAGAGGGCCTGATAAGTAATAATTTGTGTATATTTAGCAGATTTGTACTACCGCGTCTGAACGTATGGTGCGTGTATGGACTTTATTTCACCGGCACCAGTCAGCCCGTGAGCTGATATAGGGAACAGGACGGCGGAGAAAACCGCCTCCTCGCAGTTCTACGAGATCTTCCAGACGGCGCAGAACTTCGCTCACCGACATGAAGAGTAAATCTAAGTCTCGCCAGCCGTTTGTCTCGTAGTTGGAGCCTGACCGTAATTGACGACGCCATCTTCCGATTATTATGCAGTCTGTTAGCGTGTAGCTCTCTGGAAATAATTCGCCCAACGGGCATCTCTGAGTTAAAGAATTCATTTTCAAATCCTAGATTTAGCCATGGCACAGTTAAAATCAATAAATTTATCTTTTCTAAGAGACATAAGTAAATTAACGTATATTCTTCTACACTCATCTTGTATTATCAATGTGGTCTACTTAATTTTGTTTCTGACGGATCCAGATGTTTTTATTTTTCAATACAAGGAGTCAGCCAAGTACGATTAATGATATTCAAATTGATATTACTTTACGTGAGTCTTACTATTACCACATCTTGTTCAGCCATCTTATGTGTGTCATTTTCGTTACGAACATAGTACGATCTAGATTATTTTAAAATCAGTTGGGCTGTAGTTTCTTTCAGTAGTATTGGAGTATATTTTAGGTGGTTCTGCATGCAAGTATTTCTAGGTTCACCAGCGAACGCTTCCAGAACTTCTGTTGGTAAGACATACACTGGTGTTCCCCGCATACACATACCGGATCCTACTTTAGATGAGCAGTGCAAACGTAACTTCAAAATTAACCCTGAGATACATAACCTTTATTATTAAATCGCTGAGATACATCATGTCACTATTGACGTCAGTTAATCCACTCTTGCACCGCACAGTTGCATTGAGCGGTCTTGCATAGAGAAAAGTGGTAGCTGCGTGTGCAAAGATGTTAGAAGTGTCCAGATGGAGCATGTCGCCGGGAGTGTAACCAAACAAATGCTTGAAGTGGCTGGTATCGATATGGCCGACTAATTACAAAATTGAGGAAATATTAGTTACGACGTGTGTAAACAGGGCTAAAATATAGAGTTTTCAATCTAAAACATAAATTAAAGAGCATAATACATTTATTGGCCATAAGAAATACCAGTTTGAAGTGAACTTTTGAGGTTCAAGCAGTATGGCAGCTGGCAAATATGGTGGCTACCTCTCCCCCCTCTTGATTTCACTCCCCTCGCCTACATTCAGACCTTATGCTACCCCCGTGTGCGTGTGTGGCACTGATAACCAAGATTAATCAAATATCATAACTGGACAAAGAGCAGCATACACACGCGAGGATAAGGGCAGGAAACAAAACAGTAGTAACCAGGAAGAGACCGTTGTCAGTAGAGAAAAAGTGGTAAATACTTGCGAGACCGACATAGAACTTAACTTCCAAAACATTTACAAGGCTTCATTGGTGCAAAGTGGGCTGGAGATAGTCTAGAATTAACTTCGGGCTATCTGTTTAAATTCGGAGAGGCCACTGTATCGTGGTCATCTAAGAAGCAGGCCTCGGTGGCCTTATCATCGACCGAGACGGAGTACGTAACACTGAGTAGTGCCGTCATTGAAGCATGTTGATTGAAGGAACTGGTAAATGATCTGAATGTTTTAGGTTGGTGCAATCAGTCTGTGAATTTTTTTAGGATGATCAGTCAACAATCAAGGTTGTAAAAAGTGTTAAAAACAAACGTCTTGAACAGGCGGATGTGATGCATAATTTTATCAAGAAGAAGGAATGTGATGGTACAATATTACTGTGTAATGCTTCTAGTGAAAACCAACTTGCTGACCTTTCGACAGAGGCCTTGCATCGACCATTATTTAAAAAAATTGGAAGAGTATTTGGATAGAGTAACACACATAAAATAAAGTACCACTCAGAGTTAATTAAGACTGCTTTTATTGGGGGAGGGTGTTTTAGAGATATAAAAAATAACACTATATTAGTATATTCTATGTAAAGAAAATAATAGTGTGTGTACTTCAATTTTGTGAACATTTATGTATTGTACCTTAGAGCATAAATAACAACTAGAGAGCTGATTGCCAATCCCTTTCCAAGCTGTGATGTGATTGCTAGATCTAATCAGCTGTTGATGGGCACCGAGCGGAACAAGTTTCATAATTATTACTACATAGCGGTGAGCATATTGTATTTAAATATCACTCACATTTAAAGAAGCATATGTATAATGATTCGCTGTCGCATGTTACCAGCATTCATCTATTCTCGTTCATTTTTGTCTAACATAAGAGTTTGTTTACATGTTCTGTTTACATTGTCTTGGCATTTTCGTTCTCCAGTAATTTAAAGAATGAATAAAAATAAATACGTTGTGTATTGATTGTAAAAAATTCAATAGTCAATAAATCTCATTTCTCAAGGTCTTTACAAAGGGATATCGCAACATTAATTATTTTGTAGCGGTTTTCGTATATTTTGCCTATCGCTAGATAGATACTGCATACAAAGCTGAATTTAATATTGTGTATTTAGTTCATCCTGTGGTCATACTTCGCAGTGGTGGCCATTTTTATATTTTTAGTGTAGCATAACATTTTTGAGGAAATATTTTTCAGAATTTCACCAAACTTGATACAATATACTCACATACAAAGCAATTCTCCCATACAAAATAAAGGATGACTCCGCAATAAATCGAACCCGAATCACGAGTGTGTCAGGCCAACTGTTTGAGCACTTGACAACCGCAGCTCCTTGTCAAGGGAAAATAATAATACCAGTAATAGTAATAATAATATATTCGTATTGAAATGAAATTATTATAATGTACTAGAATAAACTTTTACAAAGTTCATACTTTTCAAATTATATCATCCAGTTTAATATTTTTAAAAGATTTTCTATTTTGAAAAAATGCCCAATAAACACATCCTTATATTAATAATGAGTCATTTTTCGAGAACTACTAAACTAAACAGATGTAGAACAAATTTCCTCATCCAATCTTTAATTTTAATGTACCTTATAGCTATAGGTTCGCTTAATGGATATAGTGTGTTATGAATAAATAATGAATCTATGTCATACTTACAGAAATTATATATTGCTTACTTTTTATCATCCAAATTTTTATTCCTAAGAAGAGTATTAAATGCGGGTCAGCGTTTATGTAAGAAACATACATGAATACATAACCAAATTTTATGTACTATAACTCGTATTGCTAGCTTTGTTTTGAGATATTTCATTTATGTAATTCAGTTGCTTTTCGTTTCATGTATAAAACAGTTTTATACAAATTTGGATTTTGACACGCCTTTATACAAACACTATAAAAGCTTAAAAAATATCATTACTGTAAAAATGGTCACAATTTTTCTCTATAGATAAAAGAGAACCCTGACTGATTGACATATCAAACTGCCGCCCAAACCACTAAACCTAGAATCATGACAATTTTAGTGTGGTTTCCCCTCAGGTCGTGGGCGAGCGCTAAGAAGGGATTTTTCAAAATTCGTCCCCTAAGGGGGTGAAAATGGGTGAAATGTGTTTCATAAGATTCGTCTAAATAGCTCGTGTCTGGCGGCCTATCGTCGTGACTCGTCATAAAAATCAAATAATATCACATTGGCCAATTTAAGAGTGTTTCAAAATTCAATCATTCAGTGAGCGAAAAGACCTGAAATGTGTTTTCGATTAATATTCTATATATATCAAACCCTTCGGGATAAAGTGTTGCTTTTTACTTCAAAATGTTGCTTACGTAAATATTCAGAAAGAAGCTGTAGGATTTTTTAAATTCGACCCCAAGCAGTAAAACGGGGAAGAAGCGTTTTTTATTAATCGTCTACATCACTGAAAGACAATTGACTACCGACGTGACTTTTACTTCAATTGGTTACGTATACAAATGTCTTTCGAAACTCTTTAGTTAAGGGGGTGAAAATACGTGAAATGTGTTTTCGATTATTCCTACATATTTTTAGACCAATCGAGAAATCGAAGTGCTCTTTGCTTTAGGTTTATGATTATGTAAATATCCAAAATAAAATTTAAACATATTTTCCCAATTCGGCCCTAAAGAGGTAAAGAAGGGGTAAAATGTGTTTTCGTTTCACAATCGATATATGTCGACACCTTTGATATTTACATATCAAAGTGATTTTGTTAAAAGATTGACGCTTAAGGGCTTGGGCCCGAGTTTCTCGGTTTTCGAGAGAATTATTTTTTTAAATGCATACGAGAGTCGATATCGTAAAATCGCTTCGTAACTTTTTTGCAAATTGGTTTTACTATGCAATGTAATTTTTTGAGACAAACTGTATGATCAGTAGAGCTAATTTATCAATTAAAAGGAAATTTCGTTAATTAACTAATTAGCTACTGCTTTGCAGTCTTCTGACTCGACAAAATTAGAGTATGCCATTTAAATCAGCCATAACAAAGTTACGAAGCTATTTTACGATATCGGCTCCCATTTATGTTTTATAAAATAATTGTCGTTAAATGCGAAGAAACTCGGGCCCATGCCCTTAACCAAGTACCTGAAAAGCAATTTCAGGAATTTTCGAAATTCCCACCTAAGGAGGTGAAACGGGGTGAAAACGACGAAACGTACTTTCAATCAGTCGTCGATGTATCTTGAACCCAGCGGGTTTTCACGTCCAAGCGACACCAGTGAAGCAGTCTAAAGTGTGATTCAAGGATTTTACGAAATTCAGTCTCTTAGAAGGTGAAAAGACCTGGAATGTGTTTTAGATAAATCTTTCGTATATATCGAAGCCATCGAGATATTCAGTTTATTTTTGCTTCAGAATGGTAATTAGGTAAGTGGCCGCAAGAATGTTTTAAGATTTTTCAAAATTCGAACTCTCAGCACTGTACAGGGGATATATGTGATTTTTAATGAATGATCGATTTTGCTTCGACTGAACGTGCTATCGCCTCGATTTTCACTTCGCTTAGATACTTGAACATATGTGTTAGGTGTGAAATTATGATTTTTCGAAATTCGACGCCTAAAGGGACGAAAAGGCATACAATTTGTGTCCTATTAGCCGATGGTACTTGTCTAATCAGTCGATATATTTATTTGTTATTCGCGTCAGAATGATGCTTAACGTAAGTACCTATAAAAAGGAATGCAAGTTTTTAAATTTATATTATACCTTAGTTATTAAGAAGAAAACATAGTTTGTAAACTTTCAAGGCAGACGATCCGAAAACAAGTAGGACCAACGAGAAATAAATTATACAGGAGTTCCGTTCTACACTTCTATCTAGACGTGTTGTTGTACAACGTCTTCGAGCCTAGGAAATTATGAATAGTTTCGACTTTATGTGGCGCAGCTGTTTGTCGTTCTGACCACGGCTATAGAGGAACGGGTCTGGACACTTGGAGTTGAAAATTGACCCTCATATGACTGTTTGGCATTGCGCAAATGGATCTACAAAGAGCAAGCACGTGTCGGAGCTGCTAAGAACACTGCAAGTACGGAGCTATATTGCATTGTTAAAACAACACTTCGTTACTAGTGGCGCTTTCAGTCATAAAAGGGGTCAACTCAATACCATTGGTACGTAGGCTAGTGTCCAGACCTGTAATTGTAAGACCGTGGTTCTGACCACGGCCGTAGAAGAACAGGTCTGGGCACTCGCCTGGAAACTTGACCCCCTTGTCGTTTGGCTTCAGATCGCCAAATTACCGAGAATATTGTGTTTTATTGGCGCTTCAGTTAGGGCGGTCGGATTCAAACTCCGTCCAGGTAAACAATTTACCAAAACGTATCTTTTATCAATTTATGAAATACTTCCTACGCTCACAAATTTAAGAAAAGACTCCAGCAATCTTTATTTACACTATAAATTTAACAATGAAAAAAAGTGGGCGGAATTTGTGTCTGACCACCCGGATTACAGCACCAAAAAGTACGACATTCTCGGTAACTTGAAGAACTACAGCCAAACAACAAGGGGGTCAAGCAAAATACATTGTTAGATAGGCGAGTGTCCAGACCTGTTCTTCTACGACCGTGGTTCTGACACACAAAAACTGCAAGACAGATTAAATTATTGCAATTTGGATGAATTCGTTCAAAAGTGGTTAAAAAGTATTACGTAATTCACTATCCACTAAAGTTCCTCGACAACGTAATCCCACATATACCGTATAACTAACCTCAAGATTGAGGCACCAAATAAGTTTATATTTCTGCAAAACATTATCCCGCCGAAACTGCCTAATGGTACTTAACTTCGAGTGAAGGTTTTGAAAGGCCAGTAAGTTACTGAAGTCACCATCACCAATGTTTCTGCTCGAGGGAAATCAGTTTTAATGCCACATAAACTGCGAATTTCATTCGATTACCCGCTTATATTTAGAATTCTATAACTACCCCCACAACGTCAACTTTGCTGTGACTATAAATAAGGCCCTGCCGCAGTCGCTGTTAAAGGCAGGAACAAAATTAAGGCTGCTTTTCACGTGGACAGCTATAGCTACTTATCCTGCTGCAGATATAACTCAACTAGCAGTTTTGTCATTCTTACACTTGATACTGAACTACCTATCTGGTGTACAAAGATGGTTTTGAATTAAAGCAAATATTATCTGCTGTGAGTATCACACGCGAGCAAGCCGCGGGCACACTGCTAGTATATGTACATAAAAGAAACCATGTATTGTACAAATGTATAAAAACAATTAAAACAACTAAAATTTTGCAAGAAGAAAATCATCAACAGCTAGCACAAAGTATCGACCTTACTCATAACTATACTAAATTTTCCGAAAAATAATAGCAATATTCAAGAAGATAATTTAATAAAAGTTTTTACTAAAACCTTTACGTCACTTCAAAAGTAATATTGATTCTGATAATAATTCTAATAATACTATTTCACTAACATTATTGTACTAATATTGATACTAACAATTACAATACCAGTGATACATTACAGTATAAGATATATGTATACATTTTGTTAATTTTCTGAAACAATTTTTTTAAATTCTATTTATGGTTAAATTATGTTAAAAATTTTAATGAATGTCTTGTAATCTTTTTGAAAAAGGATACACTTTTACTAAAAAAAATTTAATACCCCCACCCCCCTCCTTTTTTTCTCCTATCAAATACAGATTTTTTTTTGTCAGAAACCTCCGTGGCGCACGCACAACTAACCGAAGTTTCACCACAGTTGAATGAATGATATAGGAATACATACGTTACAGACAGACAGAAAGACATTTTTGTGTAGTTACAGAGATATGCGTATCTCTGGACAATTTGTTTGGCTGCCCTCGCGTGTCGTGTAGTTTTTGGCCGGCTTGCGACGCTGTGAAATTGGCAAATTATTCTCTTGGGGCTTTATTATTTCCATTGTTTACAAAAACTTTACTGCGACAAGCGTCAGCTAATGACAAGAATGAGGATCGAAAATCGCCGGTCACGTGGAAACAACACGCACGGTTCACTCGCAGCAACTAGCTGTCATTGTATTGAAGAGGGTTGGGGAAGGCAAAGTACCTCCCTTCACAAGAATAGGTCAACTGCTTAGATCCCCCGCCCCCCTCCAACCACTTTCAGGAAACCAGTTTGCTGATGCCCATGCTACACGTCTCGCTCAAGAATCGCCCAGGGTGACAGCAGCGCTTCGTACGGTACGGAAACACAACTTTCTCTGTGAAACCGCGCCTAATCTTAGTAGAGTTCAAAAAACAATACTGTATTATTTTTAACATGTAAACACTAATTATATTCTATTGGAAACTTTACAGATATTTTCATGCTACATTTCATCATATTTGTCATACATACGATTGATTATCACAAACAGAATTTGTCATTTCATAGTTGACTACAAAGGTTACTTATGCTAACAATATAAAATGGCTAGATGGTCGATTGCTTTTTAACGTGGTACGAGCTAAGTTAAGTTAAGTGCTACTCCAGTTGATTTAATCAATATGCATATGCAATTCGACTCTATTATCGTGATACTCAAAGTGCCTTGGGCAGGGTTATAATTCGCTGCATATGTATATACAGGCTAAATCATCCCACCAATTTAATACATGTTCACAAAAGCGTACTTTTATATCTGAAAACTTGACTTTTTTTGTGATTAATTTCAGAAATTGTAATTCTAAGATTGCACTGGCCCATTCACTATTAACTACACTCCTAAAGAAATATTATTTTTATTACACTGTTTTATGCTACCGAGGTACAGAATAGTAAAAACCAACATTATTTTCTCAATTGTAAAACCCTTGTTTATCATTCTAAAGATTTTTGGACTAGCACCAATTCCAAGTTCACCATAAGATTTTTTCGTAATTATCTTGCTTCAGATACGTTAATTTTACAACATGTTTGTTAAGAAATAATTGTCGTCCTACATACGGTTTTTTCGTTCTCTACTTAACTCTAAACTATGCATAAAGTATTTTCTAACATGCAAAATAACTAAAACAACTTATATGCATACTTGTTTATAGTTTCAAAATGCATACTACATTATATGTGGATCTTAGACTTTTATTTAGGCAGTTATTTTACGTAATTTTTTTTTATTTTAACTTAACATTAATGTGTGTATTCGCATGTACTATGTGCGTTTTATATTTTGTTCACCACTGAAAAAATAATAAACCTACAGTTTTAATGTTCGCCAAACTTGCTAATAAAATCTATTGTAAGTGTTGTGTACGCAAATTTGTGAGGAAAAGTTTTAAAATACCAAATAACAAAGTACGTGGCAATAAAAATTTGTCTTATATTATTTTACGAATATTATTAAATATATTTGTAGAAGAATTACATTTAAAAGATTTACGACTTTAACAAACTTCAAGAATTTTTGTTAATATTGTTTCTATATCTCGATATTTTACTGAATATGCCAAAATTGCACAAATGGACTTTTGTTTCTGCATTCAAGTATTAGGTCAAGACATCTTCATACCTTTCAGAAAGTTAAAAGAATAATGTATACGTGTATTTGAATGTATGTGATGTAAAATTATTTTATCAACGTATTAAAAGTATAACGTCTATCATCAAATACTGTAAAATTTTCGCCCAATCGTTTTAAGAACCTTAGGCTAACAATTTCATAGAACTTTTTTCAAATAAGGTAGGCTAATAAACGAATATTTTTTATACGACGCGCGTAGTGCAACATAACCATGCAGTTAGGTTAGGCCTACTTCACACCAGCAAATAGCCGTTTTACTTATGTGAGTCGTTCTGTGAATAAATAACGAGCAGTTTTTCTAATTTTAACGTGATAATTTGTCTACCTACATTCTTTTATGTTTTCCACGAGTTAATTAGGTAGTAAAACAATGTTTATTTGTACTTTGCACATTAAACGCATGATGTTCCAGATCAACTACACCATATGTTTGCACAGCATTATTGACATAAGTGTAAATACAGGAATAACATAGCAGCTAGCGTGTTGTTATGAAATTCTTCGTTTGTGAAGTTATAATTAGTAGAAGACTGAGTTCTTGATTTACAAGTAATATTAGGAGGGTGCGGCAATATGCAAATTTGATACCTTAATTGTTTTAATTGTCATACAACACACACACACACACATATATATATATACATATGAGAAATGACTAGGGAAATAATTTGCTCTTAACCATTTTCAATGTCGTTTCGGAAATCAGTTTTAGAATAAGAAAACACGTCGCACACAGCCAAAGGCGACAAAAGAAAGTAACACAGTAAATACAAAAACCTAGGAAATTTACAATGTCTAATAATCATGACATCAAGTACGTGAGATCAATAAGAAACAGAAAACGATAGTGGCCCACTTAAATCACTCGAACAAAAATACCGAACAGCTGACACCAGCGGCCATTTTCCAACATAGACTACATGCACGCACAAGTCCATCGTAAACCAAAAGTATTTTATCTTATACTCGTAACGTTATTACGGTTACGGTTATTGCGTACATATTTGCATCGTAAACCGACATTAACATCTCATCGACAGCCAATATCATTAGAGACGGTAACACAAAGAACTGAGCAATGTCAGAGAACCGGGAAAGGTATCGGCCATGACCCATGTCAAGGGATTAATCCGAGCATTCGCCTGGGGGGATTTCGGGAAACCATGGGAAACAGAATCAAGGATGTGTGGTGTCTGGAATCGAACCCGTAGACTCTCTAATACGTGTATAAAGTGATACTCTTGCAGCACCTCACTTGGTGACAGTAATAGAGGAATGTGCACACAATGTATAAACGTTTCATTTAGTATGGTTTACTGATACAATCGCAATAATTTGTCTGTGTGATTACAGACGTACTATTAGTATCCCTTACGCATATGTACACGTATCGCTGTAGTTGACTAACGAGGATTGCATACGAAAACAGTGAGTCGTGGACAGTTGCGAGAAGAATCCAGTTCGGTTACCTATTTCATATTGATCAAAAAACATGTACCTATAACACGGGTATGAATTCTGACAGTTCGTATAAAAATTCGCAATAATTACGATATCACGAACAAGCGAGGTGGAACAACATTAAAAGTGAGGACACAAATTGGAATTATTATGAGGACATCCAGAACCCTATTTTCCATGGCTTCCTATATCACTCAATCCAAGCACTGGAAAGCTTAACTAATACGTAGATATCATAGCAAAATCCTATCGCAGTTCCTTTGAATTTGCCGACTTGTATGGACGTGTATTTACTCATTTCACTATCGGCGTTACATTTAACCCAAATAGATAAATACTGTACCATTTGCGTGTAAATAGTGGGTACTTGAAACACTCCAGTCGCACGTTTGAATGTAAAAGTGTCAATTTGTAACATTGGACACAAATATCTACGTATGTAGGTATTACATGAACTCTTTTGCAAGGAGCAAATATGGTGGCAACTATTCCACGCAATGGTACTGAGCACGGCTAGGCTAGTTCCATTCGAAGACTTTAACGACCAATATCACGGCACCAAAGACAAGTAGCGAAGTCGGCCCTCCGACACAAACTGTAGACGTTGAGCACTCGTTAGTGCATTACGTACATTCCTGTAGGTGTTTCTAAGAAATGGAATGTTCTACGTAGCCTGAACTTACAGATATGGTTCTCATTTATGGGGCGGCGGTTGGCAACGGACGAGAAGCGCAACTTATGCATAAGGATCGAATTCCAAACAGACTGCAGCCACAACACACTTACATCTGTGAAGCGACGTTGGGGATAACGTGGACGATTTCAAGTGGGACGACCTAATTCAGGGCGCAGATGGACAACGAGGACAATCAGGTTTGAATAGGACGTATTGCGGCATGTTCAGAATAACCCGCGCGCGAGCACACGTGCCATTGGAAGAGTATTCAGCAGCAGCCACCGCACCATTGGCCGAGTGCATCATGAACAGTTGTATCCCTTCCATGCACAGCGAGTGCACGCCTTACATCCTGTAGGTTATCCTAAACGAATGGAATATGCAACATGGTTTCTGGAACAACACAGAACCCGCCACAAGTTTGCAACGTATGTTCTCTTTACTGAGGAGGCTTCCTTCCAACGTGATAGTCTACAGGATTGTCTCAATATTCATGTTTGGACAGATGTCAGTCCTCACGCCCCGTTTGTTCACGGTTATCAACACAGTTTCGGTGTTAATGTGTGGACAGCCGTAATAGGCGACATGTTGGTTGGCCCTTATCTGTTACTACGCCTGCTCACTGGCAATATGTACACAGCATTTCAGCAGGAAACTCTACCAACATTACTTGATAAGGTTCCTTCACCAAGAGCGACCATGTGGTTCCTGCAAGATGGCGTCCCAGCCCACAGCTCACGAAGTACGCGCAGACACCTAAATAAAAATTTCCCTGGATGATGGATAGGTAATGGTGGTCCTGTTCCCTGGCCACCACCGTCTCCTGATTTGAATCCATTAGACTACTTCTTCTGGGGTTACATGTGCAGCTTGGTGTTTGAAACCGCGGGGGAATCCGAAGAAGATCTCGTCGGTCGCAATTTCGTTGCGGCAGTGACTATTCGGGACAACATCGGGATTTTTCAACGTGTCCGACGATCGTCGGTACGGCGATGGGAACTATGCGTCAAACATGGGGGACGTACCATCGAGCTTTTTCTTTAATTTATTTTGTAGTATGTTTTAAAATGAAATCGGTGGTACGGTATACATTAAATGCTACGTAATCGTACTCAGTATTGTAGCTGTATTTATTATACTATACCATTTGTTACATTGTTTAACATGTCTTACATTACACCTACAGTGAATTCAGTGAACGTTATGGTTCCAGATACACTACACTGTTATTACAAGTATGTAATACGTTATTAGGCAGATAGTTCTTAAACACTTTGTTAGTTGTACTGTAACCTTGTTTGAAATACCGTTATTCAACAATATTCCTCCATTATTGTCACCTAGTGAGGTGCCGCAAATATATCATGTTGCACACGTATACGGGAGTCTACGGATTCGATTCTCGACCCCGCCTATCCTTGTTTCTGTTTCCCATGGTTTCCCGAATTCACTCCAGGCGAGTACTGGGATTAATCCTTTGACATAGGTCATGGCCAATTGCTTTCCCGGTTCTCTAACAGTGTTCAATTTTCGTGTTACCGCCTCTAATTATCTTAGCTGTGGATGAGATGTTAGATCCTATTTCCCTCCCTCCCTCATAATCGTAGCAGTTGATACAGCAGCCTGTCATACATGTGTGTTTCAGTATTGCATACATACTAGGAACTGTCTTACTGCAGCCCACATTTGTTAAGAATTTTACACGAAAACTGTTGGTCCTACGCATTTATAACAACACGACATTTTTTTACTTTTGACGTGATTATCTTGTACCGTCTCCTACTTGGGGGCTAGCCCCACATCTAATGGTGAGAGTAACAAATTACAAAAAAAAAAAAACAAGATTAAACTGAGTTACGAATCCCTATAGATTTGCAAGGGCGCTAAGGCAAAAGTAAACCTCACTCAAAGTAGGCTGATCAAACTCATAACCTCAAACAGCTCAGTATAGTTTAACAGTTTTAAAAAATAGCAGTAGCTGCAAACAATAACCACAGTAACATTCCAATCAAGAAAACCTAAAAGAAAGACAACATAACCTTTTAGAAACTCAAATCGCCAACATAAATCAAAACATTAGAAAATAAAGTATAAAGTATACAAAACAACATTGAACGTCAACTTTACAAAATGCTATTAACAGGCGTGTAAAAACTATCAAGTTAATGTGAACAGTATGAAGCGAAAGAAGCCCTAGTCGATATTTCTGGGAAGGGTGCAGCAAAGACAATAACAAATATTACAAATGAGCTAGTCCTAACCTTATAAGAAACTAACTGGAACAATAACAAGAACAATGCTGAGTCCCATACCTCAATAGCGAATACACACAATACTCTCACAAAACTGAATTAACTACTGTTCTTATAGGAAGTAAACTTCTGAGGGGGGGGGGACACGCCCCAAAACACACACACAAACATCGGGGACACACGTCCCTAAACACATATACAAACTCTAGCATAACCTACCGAGTCAAAAACTTCGGTAGTATGCATACAATACCTATCACCATCGCACAGTCTCGTAAAGCGGGCACATAAGGTGTATGAAAATACCATTACTTTTATCAATTTGACCCTAGCTGTAAAAAGTGTAATTATCTGCAATAATTTACTTTCTTTACAGAATTCTAATATTCAAAATTGCACACCACTAGCTATAAATTAATATGCCAACAAAATTAAACTATAGAACTTAATATCTGTCTGTCTCTCTCTATCTTACTTACTGAAAAAATACTGCAGTTACTGGGAGTTAAACTGTGAAAATCCCGGACGCGAGAGTTAACTTTAAATTACTTATCATCAGAGAAAAACAACAAACAGCAAAAACACAAACGAGGCACTAGGACCTGGGCCATTATGCTACAGGACTTCAATTGAAGAAAATAACTAACAATAAACTAAAAGAGGCGCCGAAAATAACTCAATTATAAGTCCTGCAGCATAGCAACCCATTCCACATTTACGAAGACGAAAGGCAAGAGTGGCGCTTACATTTTACTGGAAGCCGACAGAACGCACATACTAAAAATTCACGAGTATAAATATCAGAAACGAGAATTAATATGATTCGAAACATAGTCGTTAGAACATGGCGGAGTAACAACTACAGCAAAGAAATATTATTACGTCTCAACTCTTTTTATAAATTCACAATCAAACCGGAAAAATAATTATTAATAACTTTGAAACAGTTTCTTGAAGTTCGGGAACCATCACTTGGGTGCTCGTGACGTACATTGCAAATTAATACAAGTGTATTACTGGATTACAAGGTACGAATTGACTTAGCTGCGGGGAATACTCAGACGTATAAATAATGTCAATGTTTAAGTGCTGAAAATTGACACGTCCAAATTGTCTCGTGTGTCGTCAAACTTGCCTGTCAAACCGACATGGTCGGTTCACTCTAGTAGAAAACAGCATTAAAGCCAGGTTTATAAACTACGCAAGAACGCAAGACGCAAGCAATTGAACATACAAAATCGATCTTAACCATTTTATAAAATATGTAAGAAACGCAAGTACGCAACGCAGGAGTTCACCTACTTTCTACTTATTGCGTTTCACCGCCTTTTATATCGACAGTTTGTTTGGCGAAAACATTCGAAACTAGCAGAAATTGTCTTTAGGAGGCTGTGATTCCATCAATTTGTTACGTACTTTTTTTATGTTTGTTTAGAAAACGTCTTTAAATACACGGTGCTTTTATATTTATTTGGTTACTATTTCAAAATATCGAAACAACCGAATGTTTAAAAAACAGAGTTGAGTGACGAAACATAATTTTCATGGAAAAATACAGAGAGAAACTTTCTGTTGCCTTTCTGAAATTTTGAGTGGTAGTGTTGTTTGTTTCGTGTCGCTTGCGATGTTTGAAAACGACTGAAAAATTTGTTGCGTTGCGTTCCAAGCGTTCTTGCGCTGTTGCGTAGTTTATAAACCCGGCCGAAAAGTTGGTAACTCCTGACGGTAGAAAAGTGGCGTGTAATAACAGGGTAGCCACCCTACTATTTAGTATTAGGGTGCAAGGTATTGATGTGCTATTACTGTGTATTTCAAGGTCCTTGTGGTATAAAATAATTCTCAACTTGTTATCATCAAATGTCTTTTCATTTCCATTATGTTCCAAAACTACATTTAAAAATTTCCATGTTTAAGGGTTTATAACGCCCTTAATATTTGTGTTAGTTACCAAGTATTCTGTATAGTTTATAAAAAATCACCTCCCGAGGTTTGTCGGTCGAATTCAGGCCTAAGCTGCATATCTGTGCCAAACACTCTTTTAACTTTCACTCTTCAGATATCACGAAATTTCACAAAATAAAATAAATCGGCCCCATAGTTTTTGCATAATCACTCATCAAAGTCACAAAATTACCGTTGTGTCGTAGCCAAAATTAAAAAAAAAAAAAAATAACTTAAGGAAATAAAATTACATGAAAGGAATGTTAGTGGATCAGTGCATTTTATGACGAGATTGAAACAAATCAGTTTTGAAACATTACTAACAACGGCAACTCTCAGTTATACAAAGATGATTCACTCATATTCATATTTTTTTAAAACTGACATATCCGTTTGTAATCCCAAAAGTGTCTTGAAGTAGCTCATAGCATTTAGTTTCAGTATAAGTTATCTTGTTTGTTGTTTGTGCAAGTTAATTACATTGGTACTTTTTTTTAAATATCATGATATCAAAAGTGATGAAGTTGAACAGTGTTCGGCACGAATATACAGAAATGAATTTCTACGGGACCAACGCCCTTAAGCTGTATTCCCCCGTTGGTCGGCGGGTTTTCTCGGGGATCTCCCGTTTCCCATGTTCTTTCATTCTGGTGTCTCTTCACTCTCATCTCGTGTCACCCGTCATCAGAGCTAAAGATATAAATGTTAAGCGCTGGCCATAATATCTCGCTCACTCAATTTATTGTCCCGTATTGCATCTGAAACTAACAATAACTATATACAACAAGCGTTACATAACTAGAAAATATAACAGAGCCATGTTATTTTTCTACAGTACAGAAATGTATTTATTTTCACGGGATGTTTACAAAAACTAACCTGTTATAATCAGCTAGAATTTTAAGTCCCGTGTCCAGGTTAACTGTTTTACTACAAATTAGTTACGTTTATAATAAATAACCGCAGGCAAATATTTAGGTACATTTTTTAAAGCAACGCTTTCTTCGTGTCACTTCGTAAAGACAACTAACTGAAATTTTACCCTACCAGGGCTAAGGAGTGTTTTTACGTAAAGGTCTAAAAACTCGGAAAAAAAGTAACAACATTACATCTAAATTACATAACCTCTAGTTTCAGACTCTGCCGCATGCAGCGGTGAAATCCGACGGTCGAAACTATTCACCCTAAATTACTGAATCCTAAATCTCCAAATTGGCTGTTTCGAATAAGTCTCTAAGAAGTGTCTGACTACATGTCGCCACAAGGTTGTTCGCACGCCAGACCATACCAAGTACGGCTTATAACATTCTGTGTGTTGCGCAGCCTTGTGAACATGTGTCAAGCATCTTCTCGGTCAATTTAGGACATGATAAATGAGGAAGAGGATTAGTATTGATGAGAACGTAAATTATACGGGAAATCACAACGGCGTGACAGAAGCGACACGACCGCTGCGACACGATAAAAAAAAGTGTCTGCCAATCAACACCGATGTTTCTGTGACGTCAAACAACAACAGCCAATAACTGAGATATTCAAGGTAACAATTTACTGTTTCTACATAAACCTTGTACAAGCCGCTCTTTATGGGCTCTTGCTTTTCTTCAGATAAGATGAGTCAATGCTTATTCTTATACGTAGGACACATTTTGAGCCTTCTACTTCTACTTAGTATGATTTTATCGAGATAAATATATTACTTTGTGGCTTGGTTCCTTTTTGCATAACTATGTCAATTGTATGTAAGGAAAGTATAAATAAAATTATTTTAAATAATTAAACGCTTTTGGCTCTCGGACCTTCGTATTTTGTGCTTACGTGTTACTGGACAGTTGGCATTTTACACTTGGCCTTTTATCATTGGTTGAGAGAGATTTTGGTCAGCGCTTAACATCGAGGTCCTTAGCGGTGGTGAGGGGTGACATGAGGTTAGTATGGGACATCACCGGAATGAAAGGGTGGGGAAACGAGAGATCTCCGAGAAAACCTGCCGACCAACGGCACGGGTTTCCACATGCGAAAATCAGGAGACCGACTCCACCGGGACTCGAATCCGGATCGCCTTGGTGGGAGGCGAACGGTCTGACCATTCGGTCATCGCGGCCCCTCATTGGTTGTAAAAGTTCTTCAGGCACTCCACACAAACTACTAAACAGCAGAAGTCAGTTGTATGCACAGTAACGTCGAGTCCAGTCTTCTATCGGGAACAACGTGAAACTCGCATGTCCCTCTGATACAGTTTAAAATTTTCTCAAGTGAAAATAGAACTGTTTCTTCGCCGATGGAATCCACCGTCTGGCAAGACTGTTAAATACTTGTTCGGACATCGGCGATCATCTTCCAAGATACACTGTTCGCAAGCAGTATTCTTAAGCCCGGTTCACATCATCCTTAATTCTCTACACATTACCTTATTCAATTCTGTTCATAAACGTCGATTAATTCAGTACGTACTTTAATGTCTCCTAAATATTTTTAAGACCACAACCATGACT
The DNA here is from genome assembly GCA_003012365.1 of Medauroidea extradentata. Classification (NCBI taxonomy): domain Eukaryota; kingdom Metazoa; phylum Arthropoda; class Insecta; order Phasmatodea; family Phasmatidae; genus Medauroidea; species Medauroidea extradentata. The sequence goes on from PNEQ01023323.1 coordinate 96,213, forward strand.
TCTTTAGGTGAGTAGCATGTTACAGTGTAACATCTTGTCATTGAAATTGTTTGACAGCAAATATTTTAATTTAATTATGTTTAGAGATAATGAAATTTCGCGAATTCAATGACCTACATGTTAGAATCAAATATCCTATGCATACTCAAGTCTCTACCATTTGTCCGCTAGTTGCTACTCAGTGGAACAGCAGACAATGAACGAATAGACAGGGCTTGAGTATGCATAGGATATTTGATTCCAACATGCAGGTCATTGAATTCGCGAAATTTCACCACCTCTAATTTTGTTTGTTTAGAGTACTTTTCAAATTGCGGTCATTAAGTCTTGAGAATATATTCGCCCAGTTAAAAAATGTTTACGATTGTTTCTTGTGTAATGAGACATGTAGGTAAAAATGTTACTCTATTATAATGTACCCTTATTAAAAACTTACTCAGAAATTAAATAAGACAATTTAGAACAAACATAAATTCCGTTATTTATATGATTAAATCTTCAAATTTATTTCAGGTTATATCTTTCCATTAAATACTATGAATTTTTTTAACACCAAACGAAATTCCTAAAAAAATGGTTCTTCAGAAACGATATGGGAACAAAAACTGTTTATAGGCTACACCTAGAATTTTTATAATGTAAAAACGGAGTGAACAAAATACACAAAATTAAAATCAGCTTACAAAGTAGCATATGTTTTAAATTTGCTGACATTAAATAAAATATGTTCTTAGAAATGTCAAATTAAGCATTCAATATAAAATAGCAGCTATTTCGAAATATTGAACATGGTATGAACAAAATACATAAAAGTCGTCACAATTTAAAGTAGTAGTATATGTGTAACATGTTCTGTTTGATGAATTCTTCTATGCTCGCCGGGCGCGCATTAATTCAACAAACAGTTCCGGCATCTCGTAAACAAACAGTGTGAATAAAGATGTCTTCTCGGAAAGTTGTGTGACTTGTCTCGGTCCTCCGGTGTGTTATTTTATTTTGGTTGAACAGAATATTTTGGTCCTCCCGTCCGGATAACCTCGTACGTCATGTTATTTAGCGATAAAGTGCGTGTGGAACTCTCGGCTAAGTGTTTGTCTCAAATATTTTAACAACGTTCGTGGGTTGTGTAAACAAACTGTTTTGACGAACGTTTTCGATCGGCGTCGGCGGGATATGGATTCAAATGGATTGTCAAGTCTCGTCATCTACGTGGGAGATTAATAAATTGTGTGGATGGATGGGGTTTTAGTTGTTTGTTTCGATTTTGTGTGTTCTCTTGTCTTGATTTACGGCTCCGATAGGCATAGGTCTACATTGTCACTGCTTACTCCTTGTGATTCGCATTATGTTCTCTTGGGCGTTCTTGGTCTTTAAATAATCGTGTTTATTACTACATGTAGGCTAAACTTTATTTGAGTTGTGCATCGCGGCGATATTTTGTCTATGGTCTATTTATAGAGTTCCAAGGCTTTTTTGTTGCAACATAAGTTTCATGAATCGAAACTGAAACACATCCAGGACAGAGTTAATTCGTTGACAGATGTGGGCATAGAACAACTTACTGTTGGGATTATTCCTTGAGCAGCTGAATAATGTTGATAGTGCAGTAAATGCTTTAGCTGCACAACTTCTGCAGAATGAGCCCCTACCAGACGATTTTGATGAATCCTTGTTTTTTGAAAAGCAAAACAACTGTTTGTTAGTAGTTTCCGATATTAGATCTGCACTCAGTTCTGTCCTCACAGAACATGATCAATGTCAACCCACTGCTTATGTTTCTACTATGAACGTTAATTTTCCCAAATTCAATCTCCCCACATTCACAGGCCAATGGGAAGACTGGCCTACATTCTCCCAGTTGTATCAAGCAACAATACATGATAACCGTGCCTTACCTGATGTAGAAAAATTTCAGTATCTTGTTAGCAGTTTGAAAGGTGATGCTGCCCATTTAGTCCAGAACCTACCAATTACAAGTGAAAATTATAATATTGCATGGGGATTGTTGTTTTCACAGTATCAAAATAAAATAAAGCTTACCACTCTTTACATAAATAGGATCCTAGAGTTGGGTGCTGCGAGTTCCTTCAATCATAAGTCAATACACAGTTTTGTCCATACCTTCAATGAGAATTCGAGGGCACTGGAAGCATTTGGTTACAAAATCACTGAAAATAACCCTGTCCTGTCAACTAATTTGTGGAAAAAATTGGATCAAGGATTACGTCTACGGTTTGATAAATCTCGTGTCCAAGCCCAGGATGTCCTCCCAGAAGTTTCTGAGCTGGTGGAATTTTTGCAGTCTGAAGCGTCAACTATTGATAGTGCCCAAGATGTGGGAACAAAGTTTGTTACCACAAACATTGAAAGGACTTCTTTAAACACCTCAAAATTGACAAATACAAATACACAGTACCAAAGGGCTGTTTTTATATCAAACTCTGAATCAAATTTCAGGAAACCTTGTATTATTTATCAACAAACAACTCATTCTATATATTCATGTCCAGACTTTGTTCAAGCCACTCCATCAGACAAGGATGCTATTGTGAGGGACAAGAGACTCTGTTTAAATTGTTTAGGCACTTCCCACAGGTTGGCATCTTGCTCTTCCACCAGTACCTGCATGAAGTGTAAACGCCGACATCATACCCTGCTGCACCCAAATCACGACCCTAATAACACACCTGGTGATTCACACATACCTGATACTAGTCAAGATGATCAGTTTGTTGGTGTGTCTGCGCATAAGTTTAAAACCTCGGTATTGTTGGCTACCGCTTTGGTTAAGGTGTACGGTGCTGATGGCAAACCACACATAATGTGGTGCCTACTTGATAGTGCTGCACAAGCATCATTTATATCTCACACAGCAGCTCAGCTTCTATTCCTTCCTTACAACAAGATTTATAAGAATGTTATTGGCCTTTCAAATAACAGTGTGCGCCTCAAGGGCTCTTTAACTTGCAAAATTCAATCAGCCGTGGACCCATCATATAGCCTTCAACATTCTCTTTTGGTTGTTTCCAAAATCACAAACCCTTTGCCTCGGTCACCCTTGGATCCATGTGTTAAGACAAAGTTAGGCTCTATTCCCTTGGCTGATCCGTTCTTTGACAAGCCAGCACAGATTGACATCTTGTTGGGTGCTGATATATACGCTAAAATTAGTCTGAGTGGACGTTTGGAACTTGGCAAGCATTTGCCAGTTGTGTTGGAGTCAAAACTAGGATGGTTTATTCTTGCGGAGTGTCCAGAGGCTTCTCCCAATCATCCGGATTCAAGTTCAGAGTTAGTATCAATGTTTGTAGGTATGAATGATCCTCTCGATACTGCATTGAAGGTTTTTTGGGAAATCGAGGAACCACCATCTGTTAGCACTAAACAACCAGAAGATGATTATTGTGAATATCATTTCCTGGATACGCATTGCCGTGACAGTTCAGGTAGATATACAGTATGTCTGTCCTTCATGGAACAAGGCCCATATATTGGAGGTTCACGGGTGTGTGCGGAACGTCGTTTTCGTGGTGCCCTTGAATGGAAGTTAGCACTTCAACCAGGTCTCAATGAACTTTACACTGAATTCATTACTGACTACATGGACTCAGGTCACATGGAACCATATGACAATGCCCCACAAACTGTGCATGAAACAGGTGCATCAATCACTGAGTGTTTTAAACCCTATCATGGTGTTCTGAAACCATCAAGCTCCACAACTAAACTCAGGGTTGTTTTTGATGGTAGTTCGAAAACTGATAATGGAGTATCATTGAATGATTGTCTTCTTTCTGGTCCCAAACTTCAGACGAGCATTACCGATGTTATTCTGCGATATCGACTTTATGGAGTTATATTCTCGTGTGACATCAAGCAGATGTACAAACAAATTTTGATCCACGAAAATGATCGTCCATTCCAACTCATCCTATGGCGGCAAGATCCTACGCTACCCACATCTGTGTATGAGTTAAATACGGTCACCTGTGGTCAGTCTCCCTCACTCTTTTTAGCCATTCCCACCCTCCAGCAGCTGGCCGTTGACGAGAGACATCGCTATCCGCTTGCAGCAAATGTCCTTTTACATTATATCTTTGTGGATGATATTGTAACTGGAGCATCAACACTCGAAGAAGCTACTCTGCTACGAGACCAGTTAATGGACCTACTGCGCTGTGGAGGATTCGAACTTTGGAAGTGGTGTAGTAATCATTCACATGTGTTGGACTCTGTACTCATCACTCATCGTGAACAGCCTAAAGCTATAGAGCTTACAGGTGGGTCTGTGGTAAACATTCTTGGGTTGCAGTGGAACCCTGAGGCTGATACATTTTCCTACAACTTGACTATCAATCAGGGTAAAGCTACCAAACGCTTTGTGCTATCTCAAATTGCTGGCATTTATGACCCAATGGGCTGGCTCTCTCCCATAGTTGTGTGGGCTAAAATATTAATTCAGCTTCTCTGGACTGAAGGGTTAGGTAGGGATGATCCCTTAACCCCACACCTTGCAAACAGATGGCAGCAATTCGTGGATGGTCTATCTGAGGTGCAATCTCTTCAACTTGCACGCTTTGTTTGCCCGGATGTGACACATGTTGGCTGCACAGTTTCGCTGATGCTTCGGAACAAGCCTATGCAGCGGTTGTCTATTTGCGAGCTGTGGACACCAAAGGAAATGTGACTGTGAGCCTCATCATCGCTAAGTCACGAATTGCTCCCTTGAAGCAAATTTCTCTGCCCAGGTTAGAACTCAGTGGTGCTCATCTACTGGTGAAATTGCTTCACTATTGTCACACTTTCTTAACGCAATATGTAACAGTTTCTTCTACTCATGCATGGTCTGATTCAAATGTGACCCTAGCTTGGATCAGAACACCCTCCTATAAACTAAAAACTTTTGTAGCGAATCGTGTTGCCCAGATTCATGAATGTCTCCCACCTCAATCCTGGAAACATGTGCCCTCTACACACAACCCAGCAGACTGTGCTTCGTGTGGCATACTCCCTCAGTTACTTAGTTCTCATAGCATTTGGTGGCATGGACCTCATTGGCTACCATTGCCTCCCACTGAATGGCCATCATCAAGTGATTGTCTCTTAATCTACGATGTCCCGGAGCCCAAATCATCTCAATTTACTTTAGTGGCAACTCATGATAACCCAGTAACTCTGCCGTTGTTTCAGCGAGTGTCTTCCTGGATTAGGCTTATCCGCATTGTGGCATATGTGAAGCGCTTCATTCAGCATGCAAGAAAACAGACACATTGTAGCGGAACAATTTCATCTCAGGAAATGGAGCAAGCAAAAATCATAATTTGCAAATGTATCCAGCATGAATGCTTTGCAGAAGATTTGCATCGGATCCAGAAGCAGGAACCCTGTTCTACAAGACTACAACGATTGGCACCGTTCATGGATGAACATGGGGTGATCAGGGCAGGTGGGCGACTCACTCATGCTGACATAGACTACTCTTCCAAGTATCCGATTTTGCTTCCTAAGAGTCATCCAACTGTATCTGCCCTAATCGACTATTTTCATTTGAAATATCTCCATGCTGCACCACAACTTTTGCAATCCTTATTTTCTCAAACATTTTGGATCATTTCAGCGCGATCCCTCATCAGGTGCACAGTTTTTAAATGTATGTGGTGTTTTCGTTACCGACCTACAAACAATTCCCCCTTGATGGGTGATTTACCCTCAGCAAGAGTAAGTCCATCCAGACCCTTCTTTAACACGGGAATGGATTATGCAGGACCAATTTCTATTCGTTCAAATCATTTACGTCAGTCTCCCTGTAGAAGGGATACTTGTGTATATTTATTTGCCTTGCCACAAAAGCTGTACATATAGAAGTTACCACTGACTTAACTACTGATAGTTTTTTGGCTACCCTGACAAGGTTTGTGTCTAGGAGGCGATTGTGCTCCCACTTGTACTCTAATCGTGGCACAAATTTTGTTGGTGATTCTCGGCAGCTAAACAAAGTCTTCACACGTTTGGTACGGTTTCCTGAGTTGGAAAATTTCGGCTTGACTCAGTCTATAAGATTCCATTTTATACCTCCTGCCAGTCCTCACCAAGGGGGTTGTGGGAGGCAGCGTTTAAGTCAGCTAAGTATCATCTCCGTAAAGTTGTTGGTGAACAAATTCTAGTTTTTGAAGAATTGATTACCCTGTGTACCAGAGTTGAAGCGATTCTGAACTCTAGACCTCTTACACCAACTTCAGCTGACCCGGTCGACTTAACTGCCCTAACACCTGGCCACTTCCTCATTGGTGGTCCCATCGTGGCAGTGCCGGAGCCTGTAGAAATTGAAGAAAGTATCTGTCTCACCAGGCGTTGGAAGATGGTGTGCACCATGGCTACTCAGTTTTGGAACCAGTGGCATCGTGAGTATCTGCAGCAGCTACAACCTCGCAGCAAGCGGTGCACTCAACAACCCGGACTGACTCCAGGAGATCTTGTACTTGTAGGCGAGGACTGTGCTCCTCCCCAGTGTTGGTGCTTGGCAAGAATAACTAAGGTGCATCCTGGGTCGGATGGAGTTGTGAGAGTTGCAGATGTGCAGACTCCTAAGGGATTATTGACACGTTCGGTGCACAAACTTTATCGTCTTCCTATTTATCAATGAGTCAACATTGTAGCTTGTGTTATAATTTAGTGTTAGTGATTTTGTGAACTTAAAGTTTCATTGAACATGTTACACATATACTACTACTTTAAATGGTGACGACTTTTATGTATTTTGTTCCTACCGCGTTCAATATTTCTAAATAGCTGCCATTTTATATTGAATGCTTAATTTGACATTTCTAAGAACATATTTTATTGAATGTCAGCAAATTTAAAACATATGCTACTTTGTAAGCTGATTTTAATTTTGTGTATTTTGTTCACTCCATTTTTACATTATAAAAATTCTAGGTGTAGCCTATAAACTGTTTTTATGGCCGATATTTTGAAAATATAAACTTGGCATAACCGAAGTACACAAAAGTCGTGTCAATTTGCTAAGAAGTACATGAGTACCAGGTTCGATGAAATTTAGAAATAAATTTTCTAAGCTGTTTCATATTTTGCTAAAAATATAAAAAGTGACTTTATCTTGGAAAACTGAATACCATATGAACCAAAAAACCAATGTTTACTTATCTTACAAAGTACTTTGAGTGTATCGAATTTGTTGACATTCTAAATTGTCGATCTTTAGATATCTTTTGTGATCGGAAAATGTTTCAATGGCCGCCAGTTTCATATTGTGAAGACTATCTAGCCGAAATTAACGAAATCAATTCAGCTTACTAAGTGATAGGCTTGCGTACCATGTTTCACGAAAATCGGAAAACGTATTTCATTAGCCTCGTCACTTTATGTGAAAAATATCAATTGGCCGCCATATTGGAAATATGATAACGGCGTGAACAAAAACAATAAGATGCCTGTCACCTTACTACGTACTTTATGTGTACTGCGTTTAATGAAATTCTAACATATTGTTCCATAGATATATCCTACGAAAAAATATAAAAATGGCCCAAATTTGCAAAATATGAACACGTCATAATCTAAATACACGAAATCAAGTCAGCTTACTAAGTGGTATATGCGTACAAAGTTAGATAAATTTCGTAAATATATTTCATTGGCTGTCATCAAGTAGTCGTACTACGAACTCAGTGTCGTATAATAGGGTGAATAGATTAAAAATTTGAAACAATTTTCTAACATACAACATTTCTTTTTAAATATTATGTACCAATAAAATTGCTTGGAAAAAAAATCTTAAAGAAGATTTTGCACTGCTTATTTTGTTACAACTCGTTTTTCTTCTATTCACCCCAGTGATCATGTTCACCCCGTTTTACAGTACTTTATGTGTGCAGAGTTGATGAAATTTCAAAATGGTTCCGTAGACATCTCCTGCTACCAAACAATGTTAAAATAGACACCATTTTTAAAATATGAGCACGGCATAAGCGAAGTACATAAAAGTCAAGTCGGGTTTAGTATACTAGGCCCTATATGTGTACTTAATTTCATGAAATTCTATTCTCGCGTTCACAAGTTTTCACGGTGATACACATAGTCGTACTACACACACAACTCACTCATAGGCACTTTCACACAAACACGCATCTAATATGTATAACGGTTTTGGATATTCCTGCAATGCGTTCATACTGTGTCGTCAATTAATTACAAACATAAACTTTAACCAGTAATACATTATTTTAAAAAAATAATAAACCTAAACATATTTAAAACAATATTGCAATTTTTTGTAATACTGAATTCAAAATGAATTCAAATACACAGTTAATCTCTAAAACAGACCAGAGTTCACGGCTCTAGTACGTGCCATATCTTGTATGTCCACCCATAACACTGCTAACATTCCACGCATCTATTATAAGCAGTCAAAACATAACGATGAGAGGTCAAACATGGAAATAATTTAGCTTCAGACAGTGTAAATCATTGTAAAGCATGACTACTTAATTTGACACCGAAATATTGCGTACTTGAGGTTCTTCATTTTCAAGTCATAGATGGAAGTTCCTACTTTGTTGCCATTGCTACGTAATAACCGAGTAGCTAAAACAATACAATTATAAATATAACAAAAAACTATCTACATTGATATTAATCATGCTGGTTGAGATATGGTGACAAAAACAGAACGTTATCATGATAAATTCATAATTTCAAATACAGTAAATTTTAAAAATTAAAAAAAAAATTTTAAACATACAGAATTTGTGACTTTTAAGAAAAAATAATAGTAAATTTCCTGTGAGGAGGATACGCGATTGACAAGGTATCGAACCGCAAATACAGATTTTATGAATGGGAGCCCGTAGGCAATCTGTGTACCCCATAGGATGACTTGAAATGAGGCTCTACGATGGAGAAGCGTCGGAATGAGAAGGGTGGGAGAAACTTGAGATCCCCGAGAAAACACGCCGGCCAGCGACATCGTTCGGCACAATTCCCACATGTGAAAATCTGGAGACTGACTCCGCCGGGAATCGAACCTGGATTGTCTTGGTAGAAGGCGAATGGTCTGAACACTCATCCACCGCGGCCCAGAGACTTTTAATAAATTACAGTTTAAAATCTTCACAAGTTAAAGAATTATTTAGCACATTGTAAATTTTTACAATAAGGCAACTATTGGCTAAATTATAAAATTAATAAATTCCTTTTCCATATTACAACATAATTTAATCATTGTCCTATCAAAATAGAAATGTTGATTTTATAAGAAAACTGAATTAAAAATTTAAATCTAAACTTTTATTTTAACTGCAGTCTTGGTATTTTGAATTACAGAGATATATTTAAGTCGAAATATAATTCAGTAAATCACGTATTCGTAAGCTAAGTTAATTTTTGAGGTGCCAGGAATCGTTCAAAAAGCATAGTGCATTGGTTACGCATACAGTTAGACATACTTCATGTCAATACTTTGGGTAGTTATGTAAACAATAAACACTCTGCTGCTGCCTGTAGAAATTAATTTATTTTTATTCTAAGTTTGCAAGTACTCTCATTCCAGTGTAGAAGGGAACATTCCGAGACTTATTAATATGTTTAACTTTTCAGCTCATATTCAATACTTGTGTTTAGGTATCACGGCCAAAAAAATTGCGGAATTTTTTTACCTTAAATATTTTTAACAAAAATGTAGAAAGAAAATGATGTTAATCGCCTGTTTGAAGATGCCTATGAGCTACCGTTCATCAGTCACACACGTTATAATCATATTGCAAACTATGTACACGTATGTTTTTCAACTATTTATAAAACTACAAAAAACGTATTGAGATAGCTTTGCTTCTAAGAGGGTACGCTGAACCAGCTTTAAAACCGTTCCTGACGTTATATGAAAATATTTCACTCTCACGTTGCTGTACGTTTAATACATAGTCACCTAGTGTGCCAATGTAGTAATCTGTGGCTGTGAATTCCTGTATTCGCTACAATTGCCAGTAGACACAACACCATACTGCCTCCATCTTTCAAGCTACTGTATGTAGATGCATTAAATGATTTTAAATTGATTGCGTCTTATAAAGACGATACAGTTTTTGCCATCTAAATTTTTTTTAGCTAACTTGAAGAGCCATTTGTTTGCTGTGACATAAAATAAATCAATATATGACCAACCTCTTACACATAAAAAATCATTGCGCGACTATTTACCTAGGTCTCCGTCTAGTGACTGTGACTTTATTAACACTTACGATTAATTTTTACTCGGTTGATTGGTTACACGAATTGAATTTTTTTCATTAATTTTTTTGGAGTTCTAAGGCACAAATTTAATTTATATAATAAATGTGATGGAAAATTTCATAAACCATCGACTTCTATACTACGTGGAAAGGGGGTAAAAATATTGCTGTAACACAAATAATGAATGTGAACGCCTGGTCGATATTTAATACCATGAAACGTTTTGTGTTGATATTACGTCACATAATCCATAGCAATTGAGTTAAAGCGCTCAGAAGAACGAGTAAATGTAAGTAGATAAGATTATTTCATTCCATGGTCGGTTTCCAGCAGTTGGTTGTCACGCACACTACCAATTCGTGGTTTCTAAGATATAGAGAAATACAAGCTAAAAGATTAGTATTTAAGAATTTCGGAATGCCGAGAAATTATCAGCACTGAGCACAAACATTGAAAGGACGAACAAATGCAACTACTCAAGTAACTCAACAATAATTTGTTTCATTATGAAGACATTCACTTCTCCGGACAGCCTTCGCTCAGCGGTAAGACCGTTGTTCGTGGCACTGAAGATATTTGGACTGGCGCCAATCAAACGTGTCTCAAGAGACGACCTACGTATTTACAGAACATCAACTGGAGGCATTACACAATCCGTAATTTACACGATTGTAATCGTTACGGGAAGTGTTTTCAATGTTTATTATCTGAGTCTTTATGAAGAAAATAATGATATTTTGAGAAAGGTCACATTCTGGATCGCTGCCGTGCCGGGAAATTTGATTGCTGTCACTGCATTGATCTCGTGTGCCAGCTCTCGACTTAGTGATATCGTCAGAAGAATATGCTCTATGGACGAAGTGCTTCTGGCTCCATCCTGGGTGAAATACCAACATATCAGCACATTCCTATGTGTTCAGGTCATCTTGGTTGCTGTCATGGAAAGTTATTATCCCGCTATGATCATCTATTTTGATGACAAAGTTTGGAGACTATGGTGTCTTTTAAACTGGTTCGTGGATGTAATTTTTGTTCTGGGTATCTGTTTATATTTGGACGCACTACTTCTGATTGCAAAAGCAATGGTTTACGTCAACAAAGTACTTGAAGATCTCTGTGAGAAACACACACTACCTAATGATTTACGTGATAGAATAGCACTATGCAGTCCCTCTATTGTGGAATGCGACATAGTCACGCCTCATATTGCTCACCAAACTGCAGCGCGCAGGCTCCACGTAACTAACTGCTGCATATATTCTTCTTTAATAAAACACACAAGGGAGATATTTTACTGTCTTCAAGAAATAATTATATTAGTGGATAGTAATTTTGGCTTTCTAATACTAGTTACACTGATATCAAGCATAACTTACCTTACGCACTTAGCTAACATGACTATTGACATGTTGACAAAGAATATTCTGAATTTAGAATTAGAGTCCACTATTAACACATTCATATACATAGTCTGGGCTATAATTGATATTGCTATTATTGTACTTACAACCTTTATCCCACAACATGTAATTGATAAGAAAGAGAAAATAATATTGATTCTACACAATTTAAGTCTCAAGAGGTCTCTCAGTCCAGCTGCCATGACGGAGCTGCAGATATTTTCCCAGCAGTTGTTGGCGAGGCCAGTGGTTTTCAGCGCTTGGGGATTCTTCAACTTGGATCGCCGCACCTTTTTCTCTCTGTTAAGCATCTTGGCTTCTTACGTGGTTCTCTTGATTCAGCTGCGTTAAGCTTACAGATAAGACCCACGTGGTGTATGTGAGTGATATTGTAATGTTCTTTGCTGTTTTGAACTTGATTGAAACACTGGCATTGGTATTTATTTAACCATGTACTTTACTGCAGAAAAAAATTATTTTGTTTTTTAAACCAAACACCGGTAAATATTTGTAATTACAAATCCAACTATTGCGTTAGAAATAACGATATTATATAATACTTTAACATTAGCTTTAGTAAATATAATAAAAATATTTTAGATATAATATTTACGTGACACTGCCCATGTTTATCTATGCTTAGTATAGACTATTCACGATAAACTGAGCACTGCTTAAATATTTCTGTGAGCCATTTTGCCTTCATCTTTCCTATTTTAAATATGAAAACTTCCACGTTACTAAGAACTTTCGTAAATATTTTACAACTCTCAAAAACCTATATCAATAGCCCCAATAAATAAACTTTTTTTGGTTACTACAAGTGTTGGGAAATGCTCACTGTAAAATGAACTGCATACGATGTATTTAAGTAATGTCCATTGTATACAGTATAACTACGTGCAGTTCACAAATTTTGACATATTTATCTGACATTTTTCTAAGGGAAAGTTGGCATTTGTGTTTGGGGGGGATATGTGTGTGTTCGTGTGTGAGTTTAAACAAATTCTTTGCAAGAATTGCACAGCTGAAGTAGTAATCACTAGTCTGGAAAAGGTGACACCTGATTGTGAAAAAAGTGTGTAACTTGTACCCATAATTGTATTTAATCAGACTAATTTTTGGAAGATAGTTTTTGTACTTAAGCGAATATTTTCTTAGCTCATGGCCTCCCTTCTTTTAATTAATGTGATACTAAACAAAGTTCGTATGCTTGCTACACATCTTGCCTACGCTTTCTTAGATAGTGAGATCAGAAGTAAACATATTTACACAGTTGCGTTATTTAGACGCACGTCTTGTTCATGTACAATGTTTGGTAGCGAAAAAAACTTTGCTTCACTTTTGTAATACATTGCACTTCAGTATAACGTTTGACTACCAACATATGGGGTTAGTAAAATAATATAATTAAAGATAGTTCGTAAAGACGTGAAAGAAATAAAGTTGAAAATAGCTGATAGTGTATGGCAAAGCGTGTTTCGTGTGATACTATTCTAGCTAATACTACGAGGTGGAAAGGAAATAATAGGCCTACTAAATAATACATACTGAACTGAAACATAATGTTAGAGAATAAATAAAGTAAAATTAACAATTTATTTAACAACCAAGATTTTGAGGGGATTAAATACGTTGCTCCTATTGCATTAAGTATTACAAAGAAAATCAGAACACTTCAAAATGACCTCACCTCGTAGCCTATCGTAAGATAAATACTGGATGTTTCGTTGAGCAAACAAACTAAAGAAAAAAATAATATAAGACGCTGGCAGCGAAGTAACCTGGAACATGCATAGCCTAAACGAGCTGCCCAGGTCGCGTTTCCTATCTTGTACTGCACATACCTTATTACTAGTTAAACTTTCATAACAACTCAAGAATTTTAAAAGGTAAGTAGGTTAATTATGTTGTAGAACTAATTAAGTTTAGGCGCTATCTGTTGACTTCAGAGGGACTTCTACTGGTGTATTGAAATAAAAGTATGTATTCAAGTAATTTTGGTTTATTTACAAATGTTTAAAGTAAATCTTACGAAAATAAATGTTGTTTGGTCTGCAACATCGTGAGAAAATTATAGAAATAAACAAGATGCTTAACTTTTACAAAGTGATGGAAGAGATGATTAGATACCTGAGATTACATTAGTTGAACTGACTTGAATAATTCATAAGAGAAGACTTAACGTTACAATATTTAGTTTCCTGATCATTGTGTTACTATAGGACCTGGTTAGCATTAAATGTAATGGTCTCGTTGGCCAACAGTAAACATAAACGGAAATAAACCGCGCATGCTAGTTATCATAAAAGAAAGAAAACTAATTAAATTAATAATGAATATTAATGAAAAGAATATGTACGGTTTTGATTTTCTTGTCGCGCGATGTCATCCAGTCTCAGGGCTACTCGTGAAGGATAGGTTTTCACTTTCTCCCTGCCCACAAACGACTCACATCTCTAGTCACGAATATAGTTACTTCTTAACATCAGGACAAATGAAAGATAAATAAAGCCTAACCCGCCCCCTGCCATTATATCGAACACTTAATCCTCCGTCTGGCCCATCAGAGTATCGCCATTTTGGAACCTCTAGCCGAAAAGAAGCTCTAGTGGAACCAGAAAAAGCTCTTACAAGTCTGATGGAATAAAACCTCGTCGAAACATGGCTGATAGGTGTTTATACTTCATGGTCGTGCCCAACGAGCTATATAGTTAACGTAGAGGGGCGGAAACGCTTTCAAAGTGAAGCGCAATTGAACGACTGTTTTGACCCTAGAAAACATGGCGAACAGCAGTGTGGCCAACATTATGTTGAAAATCCGTCATATGTTCGCATAAAATCCGTTACTTTATAACTCCACTATATTCTAGGTAAACACAGGAAAAAATGCCAACAATTATTGTAACATATTGTACTGTAATAATGTTTAAATAAGCATAATCGCTCTCGTAACTAGACCGGGTATAAGAGTCCGCCATTTTATCTAAGGTCAAAATACCACGTTCAATTGGGCTTCACCTCAGAGCCTTGGAGATTGCTGTTTCCGCCCCTCTTTGTTTACTTCGTTGGCCGTCCCTCTAGAAGCTTCGATGTTACCCAACAAATATGCATAGATCACTCCAGACTGGCACTACATTCTCTCTCTCTCTCTCTCTCTCTCTCTCTCTCTCTCTCTCTCTCTCTCTCTCTCTCTGTCATTATCTGCCTCACAAGGCACACACTATTCAGGGCTGTATGACGTCATGAGTTAAATGTCCTTCCCAATAGCCAATTACGATTTGATTGCAATCTACTGCCCTTCACATACTGCCCATGTGTCTGCCTTACTACAGATGTCAAATGTGAGGCAGGGGAGCGGAGGAGCGACGACAGATATGGCCAGTGCCCCCAAAAGGCCGCCGCACACCAAAAGTTCAGCAGCACCCGTAGTGCACGATCGACACATCCGCATCCATCACCACACCCCTCACCAGCCGACAAACTAACTGTAAAACCATCAGCCTGCGCACATCACCGGGACACTGGCCACAAAGAAATCTACAACCGCTGCAGTGACAACAACCTCTGCTGCCTCCCTCGAGTAGTGAACTGAAAAACTACACACTGAAGGATCATAACGGAACTCGCTAGAACTCCAACCATCCTAACTGAAAAAAAAAAAAATTATTTCCCGGAAACCAAAATATTCTTTAAAATTAAAAGCAAAGATAAATTTGCTATCCAATTACAGTAAGGATGAGAAGAAAAAAATTAATAATCAATAAAACCCCGAATTTTAGCCTCGCGACAATGTGTATAGGGTCCTTGTCTCGTATAGGTACAAACGAAAGAGGCGAATAGAAGACAGTGAAAGAAGCGAATAATCTTGGTAAACACAGGTCTGAAAACCAATTGGTATCCCCGATATTACGTATTGCGACTGAGTACATCAACACCTTATAACAGAGCCCGCGAGGATCCAAACTGCAGATATGCACTTAAGAACAAACAAATTACAACTAGTGTTCCACTTCGCTTCCGTTCATGTCAAGCCAGGTTTCAACACTTCTCCCCATTGATGCCCTGTCACGTTCAAAAATCCCAGACGTGTTCAGAATGCAAGGACAACCATCCAAATGTGTTACCGGAGTTCATGGACAATATCAATAGTGCTGGAATACAACAAAGCTTTTAAATATCCCCACACAAATATCCAACTTGTTCAAGTCGTGGGACCTGCAAGGCCATGTTATTCGCAAGACTCGACCTATAAACTTGCTGTCGAAGATTCGGAATACTTGCAACATTCTGGAATACTTGTTATGATGTGTTTGTTCTCAAGTGCATTTCTGCAGTTTGGATCCTCAAGGACTCTGTTATAAGGTATTCGTGTACTCACCAGGTCGAGGAAACCATTAATTTACTAATTTCGGGCTTATATTTACTGGGATTTTTTGCTCGTTCCATAGGCCTCTATTCGTCCCTTTCGTTTGTACCGATAATATTCAAACAATTTGAGTAGAACATTTTTTTAAACTGTGTAACCAAATTCAAATGTTCAAACTTAATATACTCTAATGTAGTGGTACGATACTGGATTCTGCTTACGCACAAGAATAAATAAATACGTTGCTTGCAGTGTTATTTTTAAACATTTTATGGGCCACGGTGACTGCGTGGTCAGATCACTCGCCTCCCACCAAGATGATCCGGGTTCGATCCCCGGACTTTCGCATGTGGGAATCGTACCGGACGACGCCACTCGTTGGCGGGTTTTCTCGGGGATCTCGTGTTTTCCCCGCCCCTTCATTCCGGAGCTGCTCCATACTCACTTCATGTCATCCCTCAACAGCGCAAAAATCCTTAATGTTAAGGCCATGTCCGATAATTTCTACTTTTTCAGAGTTATTATTTTCTACGCCGAAACGAGGGCAGATGTCAAAAATCTGTTTGGCAGTTTTTTAAAATCGTTTTCTCTATGTTTCCTGATATTTAAAGACAGTAAATACTATGCTTCTAGCTAATTACGTAGTTAACTGAATAGACTTTTTAGTCGAAACCGTATAATTTCTTGTTTTGAAAGAATTAGCTATCACAGCAAACATAATTTTAAACAAAACTGCAAATAAATTATTGATATTTGCTCTCATTTAAGCTGAAATAATTATCATCTCAAAAAGAGTATAAACATCAGAGCATAGTCTTAAATGTTAAACAGTATTCCAAATTCCCACATATATTCAGAGAACTTATAATTATATAATTCATAATTAGACGGCCGCCATATTTATTGCTCTCTATTACAAGTAAAATCGAATAATTGTACAATATTTAAACAAATGTGTAATTTAACAACATGTAGTCTTTATCTGTCACTGGCGTATGTAAACAACATTTTGCTGAAGTACACAACAGCTCCCTTTAAATTTTTATATTTTATATTTATGATGTTAAAATATTCAAATACAAACTTCATTGCGTGCATTCGTGTAAGATTTCTATATATCATAAAATGAAATATACCTATATAGTATCTCTTGTACTTTAATTATGCTGTATATCTAACACAAATTAATAAACGTAAACTGTTATGACTTATGGGACTTTGAAAATTAAGCATTGGGTGATATTTGCACGTAAATTAAGTTAACCAACGACTGAACAAAGTACATAGAATGTCAGTTGGCAGTTTTAAATGTCTGGTTATTGAACATATTTGGAAAACATGTGTCTCAATAAACTGGTAGGGCCGCACGGCTGGCATCACTGTAGCTGTACCGTTGATATGATAATGATGGTACTTCTCATAACAGCTAGATTAAGTTTGTAAGGATTTTATAATGCGTATATAATTTTGGTATCATTATTTATGCAGAGTTACAGATTGGCTGACCCTTTTATGTTAATTGTAATAAGCTGTTACCCACTAGTTTGATGTGACATAGTGAACGGACCACCTATTAAATGACAGTTGCGAGTTGTTCCCAAAGGGCTTATTGAAGGGGTATGGCTGTCTACGTCTTCCCTTGTTCCCACACGGCAGGTCAGCTATATTTCTGTTTGTGATGTTGAGTTTGAAAGTAGGATTAGTATATCCGTAACTTAATAAAACATTTCAGAAAGTTGTTTGCTCAGCAGTTTCTTCGTGGGTGATAATCTCTCTAATAAACAGTCATACCAAATATATGGCACTAACATGTAGCAGACGGAGAAACTGGAACACTGGAGTTGAAGAAAAAAAAAACACATTCGATAGTTTAGAGAAAACGGGTAGGGATTTATTTCAATATAATAGTACTTTCCCCGTGTAGAAATTTTATTTTGTGAGTTAATCGATCGAAATTTAATAGTTTTAACAACACTGTAGGTTAATTTAGTTCAATGTTTCTGGCTTTATATAGAGCCGGGTGGCCGGAAAAGGGAGGAGGAAGGGGATTGGCTGAGAGGCTATCCAAGGCTCGCGTTAGGTATTCACACTGTTAAGGTTAATTCTACTACAGGTTAGAAAGATCAAGGTTATAAGTTTGGCACAGGGAAAATTTCTGCCACTTGAGCGCTGGTATCGCTAATGCACCAAACTGACCAATCACAGAGTTTTCCTGAATTTTAAGTTACATTTAGTTGATAACTTAAAACGCGAAATTGGTTTCTTTTCACTTTAAAATTAAATTAAATGACAAATATAATTTCTAAGTTTATTTAAATTTAATTTTTCTACGGTTTCGTATTTATCTGGTCTCTTAGCGATCGAAGCGAAACTAGTGGCAGAAATTTTCCCTGTGCCAAGCTCTCCCATAAGAAAACGTATTTTCTTTCTAACCTGTAGTAGAATTAACCTTAACACTGTGAACATCTTCGGCTGTTTTCGCTACTTTGGTCGGCTACGTTCGGGCCGATCGAGTGTATGCGCATGCGTTTACACTTCACAAGCGCCAAGAATTTCAACCACATGTTTATAGTTACTGTAGTTCCCTAAACTAACACACCCGTCATTATATTCAGTGCGTAGCATTTTTTGTCATATTGTAATAACCTAAACTATTATAAACTGTTACATAGGAAGAAGAGGGTTAGGTCTGAATATAACAGTGCGCAGAACGCTAGTTAATATGGCATTCTAGTGAAAGAATGTACTTGATAACGGTCCCAGTATTTTACAACCTATGTCAGTACACATATATGAACTGGAAGATAGCCATGACGTTGCTGTACGAACTTCAAAAAGATTTAGGATAATTTCCTATTCCAAAATTTAAAGAATTTAACGTAGTAAATGCAAAATCGAATAGGTTTATTAACAACAACTTTATCTTTTTTCAACAGTTTAAACTTATAATAGTGCGGGGGTTAAATAAGTAAACTTTCCCATTTGTGATACAAACAAGTCACTTATTACAGCTGATAATTGGACCGTTCTAAAAAATTTAGGAAGTGATGTCACTCAGTACTCCTTCGCGGAAGGGGAGGGGGGAAAGCACCCACTTAACTGTGGCGATTTTCTTTGAGAGTGAGAGAGATTTCGATCAGCGCTTAATATTGAGGTCCTTAGCGCTGGTGAGGGGTGACGTGAGGTGAGCATGGAGCAGCGCCGGAATGAAAGAGCGGGGGGAAACGGGAGATCCCCGATAAAACCGTCGACCAACGGTATCGTCCGGCACATTCCCACATGCAAAAATCCGGGGACCGACCCCGCCGGGAATCGAACCCGGATCGCCTTTGCAGGAGGCGAATGGTCTAACCATTCGGCCACCCCATGCTCACTGCTTTCTTTGAAACTATTGCTTGTACATCAATAAAAACAAAACTTTAATACAATCATATTTCCCACAAAATTGGTACTCATTATTTTCCATATAGGACTTAACAGTTTCGGAGATATTGTGCATAATTCCATGTTAAATATACAAAGAATTGACCAATTTAAAATAAAATGTTGAGTTATAAATTTAGGTAAATTTTAATAAAAATGCTGTACCAACTGTAAATACTCTCAAATTTAAGTTATTAAAGTAATTGCAGTTCTTGACATACAATTACTCTGTTCCCTAAATCTGCAACCCCTACTACAGTTTCCCTTGAAAAAAATGCTTTGTTAATGCAAATATCTTTATGTGATTTTGTTCTGTTGCATAATATTCACAAAAAAAGGTTAAAACATAAAAAAAAAAAAAACAGAGTGAGATATTGTAAAGCGAATGTCTTACTCCACATCATTTGAGCACTTATTTAACAATAATGATTAACCATTAATTGTATACCGTCATTTAGGATAAATTCTACGACTGAAATAAATGTGACCAAAAAATTAAACATTTGTGATTTCGGAAGCAGACGTTTATTTTTATAGTTTAAAGGAACATCAAACGACTTATTAGCAGCTATTATAAGCTTCGAGAGACAATGCATTAAACATACTGTTATTTTTACTTTAACATCTCAGGCAACTGTACCCCAGCGGTCAAATTCACCCCAATCAACGGTAAATGCAATTTCTTCGTCACTGCATTCACCATCACAAAAACAGGGTGCAGTACGCTGTAACTGGACGTCTGTGCATTTGTAACGTAGTAATATTTGCATCTACAGTGCACGAGTGCATACATTGACTCAGAAACTGACAGACGTGGCATCCGTACCGGTCGTCAGTAGTCATTAGCTGTTCTCAAGCAATATTCAGTAGATAGCATTTGATTCCTGTAGCATGAAAGAAGGGAGAGATTATTAAATATGGTTATATTTTCTACCACTTGATTAAAAACATTCCGTTAAATCTTATTGGAGTTCAAAAAACAATACTATATTATTTTTAACAAGTAAACCTAATTATATTTCATTGTAAGTAATACAGACATTTTAATGTTACATTTTATCATATATGTGACACGTACGATCGATTATCACGAAGAGTATTTGCAATTTCATAGTTGATTACAAGAGCTACTTATGCCAACAAAACAATGGCTAGACAGTCGATTGCTTTTTAACGTTGTATGAGCTAAATTAAGTTAAGTGCCACTCCTGATGATGAATAATACTGTCAATAGGCATTCGGGTAGATTTTACTTTGACACTTTATTTCGTCTCTTTTATCGTGAAACTCAGCGTGCCTTGTGCAGAGTTACGATTTGCTGAATTTGTATACACAGGCTAAAACTTTCCACTAATTTAATACATGTTCACAGAAGCATGCTTTTATATTTTAAAACTTGACTTGTTTTCGTATGGTTTATATATATATATATATATATATATATATATATATATATATATATATATATATATATACACATATATATCGGTCTAGGATTGCACGGGCCCATTTACTACAAGCAATTAGAAAAAATGCAACAGAATTAAGATGTTTCTGTACCTCAGAAGCATAAGATACTATGTCCACTTTTCGTCAAAATGTACTTTTTACCGTAAACAATACTGCAGTTATGAGTATTTTCAGGTGGCATGCTACACCCTCAATCCATTTTGTGTTTAAAAAAAACTACATTTTTGGGCCCTGAATAGCTGAATTCACAAGCGAAGTACACTCTTTTACTGAGCTCCTGAAAAATGTGATTTTTGTTACGTAGAGTATTATGCCTCCGAGGTACAGATTTATACAACCCAACAGTATTTTCTCAACTGTAAAACCTTTGTTTATTATTCTGAAGATTTTTGGGCAAGCATCAATTGAAAGGTTGCCATAATATGACCTTAAAATATCCAGATAACGAAAAGCTCGGATTGTTCAGTCGTTTATTTACATGATTTTAATTTGAAGGGGAAACACATTTTATAAGCACTATTCAAGTCCTCAAGAAGCGACTAATTACGAATTAAACGTGATAATGTTTTACTAGAAGAAATTATGGAAACTGGACGCACCACCACTAATCTAGTTACATGTGCAAGCTTTAAACTGATCGAAATAGTAAGCAGAATTATTTACTTGGACTATATGCTTCTCGCCACATCTTGAATCAAGTACCAACTTGTGCATGCATTTCTGAGAATTCAGATGGTCTTAACTGTAGTGTTTGAAAGATATTTATTTTCTATGTGAAATTCTACTTTAATAATAAATCTGAAAAAAAAAAAAATTTATTGTAAGCAGAGTCCCAGAACTATATTCTTAGGATGGGTATTGTGCTGTATGTTAACTTACTTATATTGTTTGGGAAGGTTATAGCCGGGGATCGAACCTGGGTCCTCACGAATTCGAATCTAACGTGTTACGGTTTCGCCACCTCGCTTGGTAGAAATGTTCAGCTTTATGTAGTGGTTACATGTGCTCTCATCGAGTTCTGGTACTAGTTTTTGTTTCTCGTTCAAAGTAAAATAGTTTAGACGTAGTTTAGTACGACACATATTCCTGCTGCTCTCCTATTGACTACACTGTAAAAAAATTTGGGGGAAATTTATTTGAACACGTAATGGAAGCTAATAGCCTCTACATGTAAGTGAATATTACTCCACGCATGTAAAAGAAAGTTACACAACTGGTAATGTAATTTTTCATTACATTTTGACACATGCGTTCTATGGCAATTTTACATAACGCGCGAGCGAAATTTCCGAGTAGGTTGTTACTGAAAACACTGCCCCGTGTGAAAATCTCCACAAATGTTCGGAAAATAAGTTTCCCGCTCAAGGTTGGGGAATATTCCCATACACTTGAAGAGAAATATTACCTACATTTTTTACAGTGTTCTTTAAGTAATGAATGGTGCAGTGATTGGTGCAGTGGCTAGAGCACTGACCGCCCGCAAAGGCATTCCGGGTTAGAATCCCGGCGGGGTAGGCACGAATTATTTTTTTCTTTCGTGTAGGTATCGTACTGCCATCCCCACAAGAACCAAAGACCTACATGCTGAGCACTTACCAAAATATCCCCACTCTTCACTCACTCGAGAAAAAACTATGAAACAAATATTGCTGCTGTTTGGTGTTACATTTTTCATCAAACTTGTACGTATAAAATGTTTTAGTAATTTGCACTATGATAATTTTAAAAATACGAATTTTGAGTGTGGATGTAGAGCTGAGTAATATTCAATCTGGAAAACTAGGTCCCGAGTTTGTTGAGGTTTGAAAGTTCATTGTTTGTGTTCATTTAAGTCGTGCAACCTTGCTATCATGTAAAGCTTTAAGCGCGATCAAACATGGTCGCCCAATCCCGTATTATTAATTTTTATTAAAGTGTAAATATCTGGAATAATTTTTGCACAGTTATTTCTACCAGCGTCACTATACGCATTACATTATGGTAGAGAAGATGGTTAATCGCGGGAAAACTTGACTATTTGCTAGGTTTCAACCCACGTTGCCCTATTTGACTGAGCCAATAAGAATCCCGCAATTGTAGTACTTAATGCCTGTTATTGGTCTGCAGACAGCTACGTTGTGTCAGGAGTAGATCACCCAATTGTACATGTTGCAAGAAACTATAGATTTTTCAAGGATATGTCGACACAAAACTTTTCGCGAAATACAATCATCTCTACATATTGGTTAGGTTGACGTCTGTTTTCGGGCAGAGACGAATTCATGAGAAATGACCAGAGCCACGTTTTATGGCGAAAAGATTTTTGCATCAATTGGTTTCAATGTCTTATGAGCACATCTGCAGCTCTGCTTCGTGGTCAGTGATTGGATTTTTTAACCCTCGATTGTCTTGGGTTTCTAATCACAGACGTGTGGTGCCGCAATTGTCTTACTCTGATTGATGCAGTCAGATGAGAGACCAGTCTGACCAAAGACACTCTGCCAAATAATTAGGGCTGGTGATTTTTCGTGAAAGGAATTATGCAACAATTTGTAGGAATGCATAACGCTCACATCTGCAACTCTGCTTCCTGGCTATTGGCAGAGCGTATTTGTGAAGAGGCGTGCCTCATTTGACTGTGCCGGTGAGAATAAGGTTACTGCGACACCACGCATCTGTAATTAGCGGGTAGATCCCCAAGACGTAGAGAGTTAAAAACAACCAATCACTGACCGTGAGGCATTTAAACAAAATTATGTAAAAATCTTCTCGCAACAATACCGTGCCTCTATAAATGACTCAAAAGCTTTTAACCGCTTACAAGCATTAGCATTTAGATTCTGAACGTTTCAAAAACGCAATTTGAAAACGGGAACGTCGATCATTTTTCCAAACAACCGCCTCGCGACTGACTTCGCCCGGCTGTCTGGAATATAACTAACTCACAATACGAGGCGACATACCCACGTCCCTAACAGTAAATTGCCGAAAATAGTCCATCATCGCTGCCCGCTCTGACCTCAGACCGACAATGGATCCAGTTGACACACGCATTTTCCGCGAGATCGGCCCGCTGTGACAATTTCCCTCGCAACTAACAACTGGGTTGGCGGGAGGAGGGAGTATCTGCTCTTCACCACCCATTACACGATGGCATGTGTCGTTAGTATGTGACAATGTGCGACGTGGTGCCATTCTACGCCACTCAAATTGACTGATACGTCTGCGCGCTTTCAATAGGAATTGTGAGAGAGTGAGGGAGTGATGGACTAGCGCTTAGCATCAAGGTTTTTAGCGTTGGTGACGGGTGACATGAGGTGAGTATGGACCAGCAACAGAATGAAAGGGCTGGGGAAACCGGAGATCCCCAAGAAAATTCGCTGACTACCGCCACGATTCCCACATGCGAACGTCCAGAGACCGAGCCCGCCAGGAATCGAACCAGGATCGCCTTGGTGAGAGGTGAACGGTCTGACCATTCGGCCACCGCGGCCCCTAATGCGAATGGTGAACGACCGTCTGTGTTTATCAATATCATTCCCGCCACAAGATTTTCAGAATGCGTATGGATACTTTTTGACATTTTATGCTCGAGACGTATAACTAATACGCCCTTCTGAATTGTTATATTATAAATTACTTCCATACTATCTGAAATTTTTGTAAGATAAGAAGGATGGTGTTACATATTATCTTCCAGCAAACGTCAGATTATATGGAAGTAATTTATTACATAACAATGTAAAAAGATGTAGCAGATTTTTTTTTTCTTTTAACAGTCATTTATTTCGCAATGGAGTATGTCCAAGCAAATAAATCCAGCCAGCAGACTAACTTTTAAGACATGAAATGTCAACAAATTAAAAAATTTATTACACCTTCAGAAATGCTTGCAGTGGCGAAAATAATGTAAATTGATCACATGCATTGAACATTCATCTTCTGACTATTTTCTTGATAGTAATTTTTTTAAGCTTAAACGAGAGCATTTATAAAAAAACCGTTTCGCAGATTTGTTTAAAATGTTTTCCCCAAGTTGGCATATTTTTTTAAGTCAGTGTACACTATGGTTAAAGTTAATTAACGAATTTTTTTATAACTGACTTATTAGTTGGAACCGTATCATTCTCTACCATTAAAAACATTACATAGCATGGTATAAACCATTTCAAACAAAACTGCCGAACCGATTTCTGATACTCTAAATGCTCTGATCTAAGCTTTAAAAAATTACAATCGCAAATAAAGTTGAAAGAAGGAAGCATGGCGTTAAACGTGCTTGGTTTCCGAAACACTGATTCGTTGTTATAAATGGAAATTAAATAATTTGTCTTCTCAGAGGTATTTGTATTTTCATTAGGCGATCCGGTTTCGATTCCCAGCATGTTTTCGGAATATTCGGTCCCACTCAGTTCTCAGCTCAACCCTCCCTGCACAATTCTAATAGGGGTAGAGAAATCAGTTTGTATTACACACAAGTGCACCGCTACCGTGTGTGTCACAGACAGTGTGTGGCAGGCCTCACCACCATGCCACGAATCCAGGCACACACGAAGCAAGATGGAAGCAGTTGAATGCACCTGACAGAAGATGATACGCTCCTTCCAGTCGTGGCGGACAGTAGGGGAAACTATCTCACCGAGCAACGGAACCGTCTGTGTGCACGAGAAAGAAAAAAAGGGGGGTGGAGTATTCATGACCAAGCAAGCAGACACGATATGGGACGCACTCCAGGCAGGTAAATATTAAGAGAGATATTAGCCCTTGGAAATCGAGTTTAAAAATAGTATTGTAGCTAAATATCGAAAAACTGGAGGACCTCCTTGCTGAGGCAGAGGACCAACTTGCTGAGGGCGAGGCTTATCCAACTTCTACGAAACCGCCTTGTGAACGGGTCTTATTGCGCGAGGTCAAAAGGTGGTCCGGGCCATCGACTTAAAGATGTACCCTGTAAGTCTACACCCAAGCAGGAGTTTAGACCACTACCAGCACAAGGATAGGGCTTCACGCTGATCCCCTGAGTATCTGCGAAACACCATGTACCTGAGTTTTCACCCGAGTAGGGAGTAGGTTTCCATCTTCCAGGGCTCCAGAATCACTTCTCCAGGTCAACATTACTCGAGTTCCCAGATCGACCAGAATTTTCGCATGTAGAAATCATGCCAGACGATTCCATTGTTTGGCTGATTTTCTCGAGGAGCTCCCGTTTCTCCCGCACCTTTATTCTCGCCTCGTATCTCCGTCGCCAGAGCTGAAATCCACGCTAATAAGCCAAGTTTGAATTACCGTTTTTTTTTCCTCGCCGTTTCAGTCCGGTGCTGCTCCATATATCATGTCACCCCTACCAGTGCTAAAGGCTTCGATGTTGAGTGCTGACAAAAATATCTCACTCACTCGCCTACTCTAGCTTGCCTTCAGAATTAATGATATTATCAGAGTTGTAAAATGGGGTAAAGAAGCACACTTATTATGTTTACATATTTTATTAATATTAGCTTTTATTTTCGTCAACAGCGAGATCATTATAGACGGTTAGACACAACTCTGCACAAGAACAGTAAATGAGAAAGGTTTCGGCCAAACCATGTATAAGGGCCATCCCTAGATAGGCTGCGTGTGTGTGTGTGAGGCAGGAACGGTAAGGTTGCCATTGGCCAACGTATGTAATACATTATCACCTCTCTGCGCAAGCCACTCAGCTAGCATGCAATGTTTCACTATCATCCTTTTTCCTATGGAACTTTAGCGGTGACCACATTATTTTGTTTGTGCTAGCATACTTTAAAGGCTATCGCTTGTCTCTATAGTTGTGTTTTTCGAATCTGGTTGATATTTTTCTAGATACGGCAGTCTCGAAAAGTCATTTTCGCCATTTTGAGGGGCCCGAAAATGGTGTTTCTAATAAATGTACCAATTTTTAAAACTGTAGAGACATACTTTGAAGTGCGGGTTCTTTTTATAAATGTACAAATATAATGCGCGGTAAATTATTTCGTAAAAAAAAAGTAGCCGACACTAGCTGCAACGCATTTTAAGTGCAGGTAAGCAGACTCCTTTAGAAACCATTCCAGCATTTACTTGGAACGATTTCGGGAAGTCATGTAAAACCGAATTCATGATGTCCCTATCAGCTGATCGAACCCAGAGCCTCTCGAATGCGAGTCTGACGTTACCGTTGTGCTACCACGGTGGATTCCAGTCGTTAGAGACAAGACATAACTCCATATATGGGGACTACTCCAGACCAGCCTGGCCTAGGGTGAAGTCAAATATGTAAATATTTAAGAATTTTAAGATACCGAAGTGCCTAGCAAATGAGTTGATCACAAATAAAAGTCGGCCGCTTTATAAATATTTTGGTGATGTCATGATTTTAATAAAGTTATCATTAGAATTTTCAAGAAATATTTTTCGTTAAGGTAGTATTTTAAAATGTATTTCTTAATCTAATATTTGTGTAAGATTAATTACGATATATTTTGTTATATATTAACGTGTGAGAAATTAGTTTTGTCCTTTACAATGCGTATTTTTTCTTACCATCAGACTCTCTTGCGTTGTTTATTAAAAAAAATGCTATAACCCATTAAGGCTTGACTACAGTTTTCCTGTTTGATAGTCCATTTACATTTTAAAACTTTAATTTTGTACGAAACTACTTTTTGTTGCGAAATCAGCTATTTCTGAACTCCAGCACGACACTAAGCTAAAGTAATATTTTTTATCGCCATTCAAATTTAATGTCAACGAGAATTTTTCGAATAAGACGATGCGAAACTTTTGCAGGAAAGGGATAAATTTATAACGACGACGTAAAATAACAGGAAATACACGACAAAAGCTTCATCTTGAATCTCCGCAGGCAGTTACGTAGACGAAAGCATTCAGCTAAGTTTTAATAACAAAATGTTCCAAGAATCCCAGTAACATGGAAAAATTAATGAGAAAAAGTAGCGGGATATCCAACTGTATATAACTACTGGCATTTAAAAATTATAGGACATATGAGAACGATTTTTAAGAAATACTTGTACTTTGGCTACTTTTCGTAGCAATGACTTATAAACATTGTAATTTTATAAGACAACAACAGTTTTCTAATAGTGCCAAGAAAATACATAAAATATATAAAACTTGTCCCTGATTTATAAAATAATGTACATTTTTAGCTATGTGGTTGTTTCAGATTGATATACGACACCTTATTGGCTACAATAAAAAAAATTAACTATATCTGTCCAGAGCAACCAACATGGAATCATCTGTGTATTTTTTGTTAATGGCATTGCTCATATCTAGAGACATGAAAAATTCGTATTTCTTTTAGGCGCAAGTTAGAATTACAGCAAATATATGTTTGTATTACGTTCACAATTGACCGTTGACTTACTCGACACTTCCTGGAAGTAGATGAGTCAATAATAAAACGGTAACTGAATACAGGCCCATTTCGCTGTGTCAGCGAGCAGCTAATAAACAGCTGCTGTCTGCACGTTTTCACAAATATTCTTGGAAACTAGCCTACAGGTCGGTGAACCCGCGAATTTTTTCGACCTCTATTAATATCTATTCACTCGTCGCTGCTGGTAATTTGATGTTGGTATACGTATTTTGCAACGCATTACCTTATAGCTCAAAGGGTTGAAAATTCACCTTCCATTCCAACCCAAGCAACTAAGATAAATATTTGTAATGATATTATTTACAGTATCTCATAGCTTCTATTGGAGTAGTGGCTAGAGAACGAGCCTATAACTAAAGCGATCGTGATTCGACTCCCGACGAGTTGGAACCTGACATTTCGCAGTTGGGAAACGTGAAGTAATTAGGTCTCAATAGTTGTCAAATGTTTGGTTTTCTTCAATTTTTGGTATGTTTTGTTATAATTATAATGTTTTACTTCCTTTATAATTTGTAAAGTGTTTCCAATATTTATGGGAAACTTTTCGATGTTTTGGAACCTTTTAGGACGTTCTTCAAATGGAATGACAGAACATGAGCATCTAGCCGGCGAGCCGAAGACTTCCGATTTCACCCGAACGCGCCTGAGATTGTGAACACACTATCAAACGCTCCACTCGGAGATACTTAATTTTTCATCTGAATTCTAAATAAAAATTTATATATTCATGTACCATACAAACGTTTTCTCATAATATCGTTAAAAATTGCTCGTTTTAGCCATAAAAGAAACTTGAATTTACGTCGTATTATTATAAATGATAGCAAAACGAAAACTTAGTTTCAGTCATATTTACATAGTTCCGATTCAGTTGTATGTGTGATTTTGGGGAAGTAAATGTTGGTAAAACTTAGAGCATATGTCTTGAATATATGCATCACTCCAATACTTGAAATTGTGAGCCTTCCTTAGAAGCTCAAATAAAAAATTCAGTAATGTTGTTTCTGTAACTTTATTCTTTCCTGCTTTACAACCTTTTTACTCTGCATATTTTATGAGTGTAAATATTTTAAGGTAGAAAGTTTTCTAGTAAAATTTACTTGAAAGAAGTAGAATTCTTCCGTAAAAAAAAAAGGCTGCAACTTTGAAGGAAAGAAAAATAAGTCCGAAATCAACTGTATCATTGAATTACCATGTTTTATAAATAAGTTTCAAAGAAATGTTGATGTAAATTTGCAAATATAAATACAACTGGCAATGCATAAAGTTTCGCAATTCTCATTTTATGTAAGTTTTTTTTTATTATGTGTTATTGCTGTTTCCACAGATGTAGTCGCTTATAAGCAACCGCTTACTACACCTCAGTCAGTATCTGTCAGAGAGTATAAATTGTCATTCTGTACAGAAAAGCAACTGCAGTCTGTTGACTGCAGTAGCACTTTCTGCCTACATACAAGGCGTTGTGTTACAGCAACAATTGTGTGAATTTTTTTTTTTGTAAACGGTGTATTCTAGACGCTTTAAACATTTGCATATAGTTCGTTCCTTGCGGTGGGCTGACCAACAAGTGAACGTAAAATTTTCACAAAACCTGGCGACAACGAAATTTTTTTAAAAAAGAGGGGTGTGATACGTACTATTTTCATTAAAAGAAGGTGAACATGCAGATTTCTTTACAGGTTAAAAATCTTAATTTCACTGAACGTCACCCAATGAGTCGTATATAATTCCAAACATTTTTCGATATTTAGCTACAATACTATTTTTAAACTCGATTTCCAAGGGCTAACATCTCTCTTAATATTTACCTGCCTGGAGTGCGTCCCATATCGTGTCTGCTTGCTTGGTCATGAATACTCCACCCCCCTTATTTTCTTTCTCAAAAACACACAGACAAACTTTGGGATGTTATTTTCTTGCATCCCTTGAATCCCATAAATTATTTTATGACACGGTTTGCGATATAGTTATATTGTTACCTTAGTGTTACAAGCTAACATCTAAAACATAATTTTAAAATTTAAATTTCATGAAAAAAAAATTTAACGAAGAATTACATTTTATCCCAAATTAATTTTTGTAATTTTTAAGAGGAACTCGTTATGTTTGTAGGAGTTATTTTATATCCGGCAACTGAGAAAATCCAACTTTTAACGTTGATTTCCATGTAAATTTCATGACTGTAAGTTGGCATGCAGGGAGAGCTCTTAAGAGAGATACTTGAATTCAGGAAAAATATTTAGTTACATTCACACATGTTTTATTTTCTAAGAATCTTTTCAATCTACTTTTGGCAAATTTACACGGAATTGAGAGAAAATTTATGAATATTTTTATTCTTTAATTTTTTTGAAATTTCGTTTATGAATAATAGAAGAAACAATGTACTGAGTGAAACCAATGAGTTCATGTTCATTTTATTACGTTTTTTTTTTTTTTTTTTTTAACTTTAACGAGAATTTACCAGCATGATAAATGAGCCTGCATTCCTCCGGGTCTAACAGGTAATGTTGATCTGAATATATATATATGAGGATAATTTGACTGTGGGTGTAACATTGACCTGCTCAAAATATTTAATTTGGGGCCGTTTGGTAAAGAAATGGCAAACATTATGTGAATGTATCAAACTTCACGGTATAAATACTTAACTATATGTATTTGTTTATTCATTAAATGGTCCCAAAACAAATATCTTGAATCGGTCAATGTTACCTCTGCAGTCAAAGTACCTACATTTGACAGTATTCTGAATACATCAATCTTTACAAGTTAAATATATCTTTCAAAATATCAAATTATAGTTGATCATTCACAACTGGTAGTTTTGAAAATGGCCATTCTTTTCCACTGTTTGTTATTTGTAATGTCAAATATAATCACATAGCTGCAGCTGCATTTGTAAAGACCACAATTACATCACTGTTATATCGGTTCTGCAAAACTTATTTTGAAGTGACAGATACTAGCACAAGCTTTAACATTCTGTTATCTAAGAAACGATAAGAGGTGTAAAATGTAGTAATTTGCGGAGCCTAGATGTGTTTTCCAATAAATCATCACACACACACACACACACTTGATTTTAATTCCCAGTGAAATACTGTAGTTAAATTACAAAAGATAAATCCCTGACGTTGTGACAGTTTCTTTGTAAGAATAAGGACCGCGGTTGATGGAGTGGCTAGAGCACTCGTCTGCCACCAAGGCGATCCGGGTTCGATTCCCGGCGGGGTTGGTCCCCGGATATTCGCATGTGAGAATCGTACCGGGTGATGCCGTAGGTTGGCGAGTTTTCTCGGGGCTATCCCGTTTCCCCCGCCCATTCATTCCGGCGCTGCTCCATACTCACATAATATCACCCCTCACCAGCGATAAAGACCTCGATGTTAAGTGCAGACCAAAATCTCTTCACTTTGTAGGAAGTAGCCGTCTTTTCAAGTTCCGCGCAGAACGTGAAAATATCTAAAAGGACCATTTATTCCAATTTCATCAAACTTGACACACTTAGTACAACGACTTGCTCATAGAATAATCAGTTTTTCAAAAGTAGTGTTCCTTTTAATTATTTTTTATTTTACGAGACATTTGCCAATATTCCTCCTAAATTTTAAAAACTCGGTACACAATTAGTACTACGAATTGAATGTTATTTGTTCATGTTGTGTTTAAGAACAGTACGTCGGCCAATATCATAGATTTCACGACGTGAATAATTAATAGTTAATAAATGTACGTCGAGAATAATTTAACTAGCTGTAACAAAATTTAATTTTTGACACTTCATTACCCAAATTATGAATTAACTAGTCCTAATTTTTGTTACGTTAATTGTGTTAGAAGATAGTATGACGTAAATAAAAATAACAGGAAATTACTTCATTTTTAATATATACATAGCAAGTTAAACCTTTTTGTGTTAATTTCTACCCACGATGAGAAATGTGGGCAAACGCTGGTAACTTATTGTTCTTATTCAAAATAAAAACTTTTATGAGACTCTTTTCTATAATAATACTAATATAATACAAAATATATATAATCTTTGTCATATAAAAAGCTCTGCCACAAGTTACTGATGCCTGCCCATCATTAAACCGCAATTAAAATGAAAGGTTGCAAAATAAAATTCAATCTTACACATTTATTCTTTAACACAGTAATAATTGTCAACCATTTAAGCTTTCTATGTTTGTTAAGTATGTGTATTTATACAAATGTATTGAAATTATGAAGGGATACGAATTCCTCATCAAAACGACAATAAAGGTGTGTGAATACCTATTGAAAATATATTCACTGGTACCATTAATAAAAATTATTAATGTTATATTTCTAGCTAAAAACTCGTAAATGACTAAGTCGTAAGTGTATTTGCAAGGCTTATATTGAAATTAAACAAACCTCTCGCACCATATTACTTGACCTCTAAAGTCGAACGAAAGCGCTAGTGGCACTTCTAGTGCCGTTATGGTTTGTGACGTACGTCTTTCTTTTCGCCGACAGTCTTAAAAAATAATACAAACTGCCCCCAGCGCAGAATTTGGTTCTATACAATGTCATGTTTTTATTACAAATGAGTGACTGAAACAAATAAATGTATCAATAGGAAAACAATTCTTTTTTTGCGTAATATGAAATAAAATAAGCACTTGATTCATAAAAGTATATTTAAAGCAATATTTTACAAAAAAAGGGAGGAGTACTAGAGGTGTTCTTTGATGACGCCTGAATTATTTACCACAATACCGTGTATATCTCATACGTCATAACATTTTCGACATTATTTCTGAAGATTTTTGGCATTTCGTGTTTTAACGAAAGAAATTTTTAATTTGTTACATTGACAATGAGCGTTCGGTAAGTAATTTTAGGTCAAGCTGCCAGGTTTACGACGTACAGTATTTATTTATTTCGACCGCTAAATAACTCATTCCTTCTGTTAGTAACTAGACTTTGTGTGGAAATTCATAACTTAATTTAAATTATTTATTCTGACACTACGCTAAATTAAAATACATTGCTTCAATTAGTAATTAGACTTTGAGTTGAAACTCATGAATTAATGACGGGAACCTAAGGTAAGCCAAAAAATTTGAACTTATTTATCTTAATCTAACAAAAATATGGCTCCCTGTAATGATGTCCCTGGGGTAAGTGTAGCTTTATACCTACCCTACCATATCTTTTTTTCTATTTGCATACATTATCACTTTGGTGCCGTTTTGAATTATTAATGATCTGTACGTCTATATCATGCAAGCTACAACGAAGGGCACATTTTAATTTCTCTACGTTAACTAACACAAATTGCACGATGCAAAACCATACCGCTGCGAGACGACAACTTTAATTCTCTGTACGAGTATATTTCCAATTTCAGCTGCACGTGTTCACTTATTACACAGCTGTTGTAACGTATGAATGTATTATGAAACTACGCATGAACACGGTGCCTCATTTCAGTGAAACGAAGCTGAGGGAAACACACGGCTGGATCATGAGCCATCTAAATACAAGGACCGAATATTAAAGGCGCGTGAGGTAATGAACGCGCGGCGGTAGTAAACGTTGGAATGCGCGGAAGCTTGCTTATATTCTTGGCAAACAACACGTTCAGCTGTGCGGTTTGACAGCTTATTTCCAGCTGGAGCTCATTCCCTGAGTTTCAGTCCGCACAATAAGTCTAGCAGACGTTTTAAGCACAATGCACCAAACTGGGCTACTGTTTCAAACGCATAGGTGTAATTCGGAGGTGACATGGGGTGATAGTTGCCACCCCAAAATTTTGTTGATAGGGAACAAAAAATTATCTTTCTAAGCTTAGGAAAACAATTTTACTTGTGCATTTTCCATTACGATGTTTTTTTTTTATTTAGCGAATGATATAAAATTATCAGTACAAAGTGTGTTTATTTCAAATATTTCATAACAGGTAATCGTTGCCACCCCAATTTAAATGCTCAGATTACGGCCATGAACAAAAGTGACTGAAAACTATGTCTAAAAAACATATGACTAGAGAGGGAAATTTTTCGGGTTCACAAACCATCAGGCTTGACTGCACAGTCCTGTGTACACTATGTCCTCAACTACTTGTACATTGCCTGCTGCTCCAGTGAGTGGCCAGTTGTACATGTGACAAGGTAGCGCGGGAGTCTGTGAGACTTTTCATTGCAGATCTGTTGTTGTTTCACAGACCTCAAGAGAGAGATTCATCATCACAGACACTACCATGAAAGTAGTGAACGTGTATAGGTGTTTCAAGGCCAACGTCTTTGCAATTTGCACAATTTCCGGGTCTGTGAAACCACAAGCATGAAAAATGTTCGAAAATTCAAAAAAAAAATCCTGAAATTCTGGAGGCGCTTATGAAAGTTCACGATGTTTGAAATGTCATCGCAGGGTAGTTTTTCTGTGTTCGAAATGTGAGTTTAACTCCTTAGTTACAAATCATTCGTGATAAAATTAGCACTTTTGAAACTTTAGTGACTTTTTTTCCTTTCAACTAAATTATAGGTATAGAGATAATTATTTATCGCTGGAAAACTTGACTGTTTGCTGTGTTTCAACATACGTCCAACTTAAAAATAATATTACTGGCTTTAGCTTGTACGTGGAACTGTTACTATATTGGTCTGAGCCATTAAGAATCCCGCCATTGTAATATTTTATGCCTATTATTAGGGGCACACCTGCAGCTCAACTTCATGGCTATTGACAGAGTGTTTTTGTGTAGAGTTATTATTCATTTGACTGTGCCAATCAGTATGCGGATAGCTGCCACACATCACGTCTGTAATTTGCGAGTTTAACCTCCAGACGCTGGGTGTTACGGCCTCCAATCACTCACCACATAGCAGAGATGCAGGTGCGCACGTAAGGCACTGAAACAAAGTGGTGCAAAATTCTTTTCACGAAATTTGCTGTCCCTACCTATTATTGGTTTGCAGACAGCTACGTTGTGTGAGATGTATATCACCCAGACATACATGTCACAAGAGACTACGATGTTTTCAAGGGTGTATTGGCACAAAGCATTTCCGCAATATACCATCATCTCTAAATATAGGCTATTTTCCTGCCACATTTTAAAAGAAAACAAAAATGTCTAACTAACAGTGAAAGTGCACAGACTTTACAGTAATCAATAGTTTGCATCTCACGCAAGATAAATAATAAATATTAATTATTAGTTTAGACATGATTGCCCTCAAAACTTATCACTCAATCGCGAACCACGGATACCCTTCTCTCGAGCAGGGTAGCTGCGGTTGAAGCGAATTAAATGTAATCAGTAGAACTTCACCAAAACCACAGTGAACTGACTGAATGCACTTTTTTGAAAATATTAAAGAAACAGGCACGAAACCAGTGGCAGCTCGTAGATTGTTGCCAGGGAGGGCACAAGTTGCAGAGAACTGTATAGGGTTGTGCGCTAGTTGACGCTACAGCCACTGGCACTCTTGTATATAGGATCCGCTTATTACTAGGGCTAGGAATATTTCGCGAGTTCAACGACCAACATGCTAGAATCAATTATACTGTATATACCGAAGCCCTGCCATTTGTCCATTACCTGCTACTCATTCAGACATCAGACAATGAACGAATAGACGGGGCTTGAGTGTGCATAGGACATTGATTCCAGCATGTAGGTCATTGAACTCGCGAATTTTTCCTAGCTCAACTTATTACTGACTGGTCACAACACAATAACTCGCCAGAAGATATTTCATGAATATTGGTATACGGTGGCGCGTTCTCAGGAGTGTAGGGTTCTCGGCAACTTGTGCCCTCCCTGGCAACAACCCTCGAGCCGCCACTGCACTGAACTAATATTATTTTTGCATTTAAATAGTATAACGTTTAAATAATGCACTGCGAACGTAGCACTTAGCAAAATATTTGTTACGTACAAAATAGGCATCTTTATTTTCGTTCCCGCCATCTTAAAACCCTGAGAAACATTGAAGGTGTTCATAAAGTTCCTGGTGATCGACAAAACCTGATCATGTGACTGAGGTAACCTACCCTACTCCATGGAGTGAATTTTCATAAGCGCCTATAAATACGAGTATCCCTCTTCCAGCTACTAGTTACATACGCTTGGCTGATATTTCAGTCACTACCATAGAGGTAACGCTAGGCGGATTTGGGGCTTATAAACATCCCCCCTTCCCATCCAATAACAAAAAAAAAAAAATTAAAACACATTAAACTACTAATAATTTTTTTACCAGTGAGTTTTCAATGTTTAGTTACGAAAAACTGCTTTAAAAAAACCTACTTTGCACATTGAAATCTAAATTTCACCGGGGGAGGACCCCCGGACCTCCTCTGTGAAGTGGTGATTGGTGTTCATTATATTATTTTCTGGTTAACCCTCTCCCTTACACAAACCCTGAAATCCTGGTTACTCCATTAACAAATTTCTAATCCAAGGTCAACTTGCATACTGTACCTGATAAGACAATCTCATACAATAACATTGTATACCCTGTCTCTGATCTTTGAAAGAACTGTGCAATGGGAGTGCATGACTGGATTTATTTGCTTAGACATACTCCTTTGCGAAGTAAATGACTGTCAAAAGAAAACTAAAAATAAAAATAAGACAAGAAAAACATAAATAAGCAGAGTATGCTTTAGTCATCAGGATACATACACAGCATGAAATTCCAAAACTGGAATCTGGTCAGATAAAACAAGTAACAAACAGAAAATAAAATAAATAACGAAAACCCATGTTTTTTTTTCAGTCTCCTCATCAGTCGCACTCGTGTCCCTGAACCCTGTGTGTCTATCTGATGATGGGAACAGATTCCAGTTCCCGAAACGTCGTTAATACTGATTGTTTGGAAAACTACCCTGTTTTATTTTCGTCTCATCGTTTGTGTTGTTTTCTGTTGTTTATTTCTGT
Source organism: Medauroidea extradentata (assembly GCA_003012365.1). NCBI lineage: Eukaryota > Metazoa > Arthropoda > Insecta > Phasmatodea > Phasmatidae > Medauroidea > Medauroidea extradentata. Next base: position 133,430 of record PNEQ01023323.1, read on the forward strand.
TTGTGCCCGACATCTTTGTGTTTTGTTTCGTCTCATCGTTGTGCCGTTTGCTGTATTTCTGTTTGTGTTTTTGTTCGTCTCATCGTTGTGTCGCATGTCAACTTAGGTTTCTTTTTTGTATATGTTTTTGTTATTTCTTTTATTTTCTGCAAATAAATCCAGTTATCCTGTCTCTATTTATCGGCACATTTAATATAAAATGCATATACAGTACTTACGAGTTTTTAACACATAATTATCTAAATACGTATTCCTGCCAAAATACACAGGTGAATCAAAAAGTAACACAATTTGAAATATTTAAATTATGTTACCTAGTGCTTCAACTCGATTTATTGGTATTGTTCGTTCTAAATACAATGCTTACGTTAGTGGTCAGCTGTGGCTCGAACAAGTCTCGACTCATATCGTCTTTCGAGTCGTCAGAAAAAATGTACGTGGCGTTCGTAACATCACTACAAGTTTCGTCAAGCCCTTCAACATTGTTTACGCTAGTAATAAAACATTCCCGTCGCATGTTATTCTAGTCACTATCTTTACTTTTTTAGTTGTACGTGTGTAATTCAGTAAAAATTTTTTTCAATTTTCAATAATTTCCTCTCGTTTTGATATTATTTGATCACAAACTACAAATCCGCCTCAAATAATATACGACAATCTAGATACTATGTTCAGCACTCTATACCCACTTCAACATACTGTATTTCAGGATACCGTTCTCAAAAAAAAATATTATATATATATAAGTGTTTGATGTTTCTTGAGTAACTAGTAATATTTTGTGAATTGGTTGCCTGCTGACGGGTTTTGCAGTTGAATGTTTGCGCGCTAAGCTTCACGAATTTGCTATCAAAAATACGCATCTTGACTGAACGGCAAGAGCCCAGTTTAAAGAATTCCTTCGATAAAATTTATATCATATCAGGCATTCGATAAAAGATCAGTTTAACATTACCGGGTAAATAAATACAATAATATTAACATTACCTAATCTTCGACTTTATATATATATACACACATTTTCCTGTATCTCATCGCTCTTAAGATTCTCCAAAATCTGTACAAATGGAAAAAATATAAAAACTATTTTTTTTAATCTTAAATACTTAGAAAAGCTTAGTTTAAATTTGTGTAAACAATGCATCAAGAGTCACGAATTCATTCACATTCGACTTTCAAATTTCTTTAGAATCACCGAAATTCTCTCACAAGCTCGATGACTATTAAAGAATTGTTTACTTTCAACGTTAATTTCCGCGAACTGAAGTCGAAAAGTATAGTTGCCACTGAAACCAGATCCAATTGGAAGCAGCAAATACGGAGATAGTAGGAGCGTGACACAAATCCGTGGAACCAATAACAGTTGAACGTCGCCAGATTGAGTGAAACTTCGCGACAGCAAACACCGAATGTAAATATCAAGAAACTTGACGGAGAAACAGCAAACCACAGCGTAATACGTTTAAGTGGGTTATTCCTACATATCCGCAGCCGTTTGCGTGTACACGGAGTAATTTACTTATATACTAATCAATCTTGCCTTCAAGTCGTAATGTTACGAGTAAGAGCAAAGACGGAACATGTAGAATCAGATATTTGCTGATAGTCAACATCCAATATGGCCTGATTCAGAGAAAGCACACCCTAAAACTTTATAATCGAAATTATTAATGGTTTATAATTGGATTCACTCATAAAGTTAATATTAGGATGGTTTAATTAAGGTATGTTTATGTTTCCTTATGTTAGTTAAAGTTAATTTTGGTTGATTAAAAAACACCAGAAATGTTGTGCGCTGAATCTAATAACTGATATGTTAGGTTAGAAACATACCAAAGTTCCCTATCGTGCATTCAATATGTTTTATAGAGAACAATAACTTCAGAAATATATGTGAGTGTGCGTGCGCGTTTGTGTACGTGTGTGAGGTAAACACTAAAATACTAATCAACTGGCAGGTAGATTTTTAAGGAATATTTTCCTATAACTTGCATGAATTCATGAATTACTACCCAGTCCATCCAACGAGAAAAATTAAGAAACAAACGAAATAAATACATAAAGTGACTAGATTCAGTTTCTTGGACGTACTCCATTGCAAAATTGAACGACTGTCAAAGAAAAACTAAACAATTAAAAGAAACCATAAAATAAGCAGAGTATGCTTAGTCAGCAAGATAAATACACAACATGAAATTCCAATATGGAATCGGGTCAAATAAAACAAACAGATAATAAATGAAATTAATGACAAAATAAAATAAAAACCAAATATCATGCGACACAGTAGATATCAGACACGAACAGAAAAATACCAAAAGAACACAACCAGTAGACGAGACAAAACGCAACAGACATCAGACATATACAGACAAACTACTGTGTTTGTTGTTTCGTCTCATCGTTGTGTCGCATGATATTTGGTTTTTATTTTATTTTGTCATTAATTTCATTTATTATCTGTTTGTTTAATTTGACCCGATTCCATCTTGGAATTTCATGTTGTGTATTTATCTTGCTGACTAAGCATACTCTGCTTATTTTATGGTTTCTTTTATTTGTTTAGTTTTTCTTTGACAGTCGTTCAATTTTGCAATGGAGTACGTCCTAGAAACTGAATCTAGTCATGAACTCCCATTGCACAGTTCTTTCAAAGATCAAATACATAAAGTTTTGAAACTTGTCACACGTATTTAAAGATACACGTAGTAAAGATTATATCACAAATTCTAATGAGTCATAGGAAAGTTCTGATCTTCAAATAGAAATCACATACATTTTTGTGTTACTTTATTAACACAAGGACAGTTGACTTTAGATAAGATATAGTGCAATGAAATTCAAGTATAGAAAATAATTTGGAATATACACCATTACTAGAGGCAAGATTATTTCGCGTATTGACTGTTTAGTTTGTCTCATAAGAATTCCACTTATAGACAGTTGTGATTGCATTTATTTTGTGAGTTGTTTCCATGAAATAAGCAGTATTTTCCTCTGCCACAAGTAACTTTTGCACAAACACACGTAGCTGGGTCTCAAACTGTGCAATCTATCAAAATTAAAAATAATTTCCTGCAGAAATTGGTACACACGATAGCCTTCAAAACTGTCAAAAAATGGAATTCTTTCACGAGACAGTATATAGGTCAGGTTGAACGTCGATAACGTATACTTCGCCGACACTTCTGTGATTAGACGAAAGATGTTTCAACACACATTTGAAGACTGCAAGCCCATAATAAATAAGGAAACAAGTAGTGGGAATTACATATAGTACCCACTTGTACGGTTACAAACCAATGTATATTTAACTACTTCGACCAGTGCATATATTTATTTATTCGTATATAGAACTGAGAAGTCTAGGCTGTTGCCAGATGAATACGCGAAATACTCGTGCCTCTAGCCTTTACATGTTATTTTTTCTTGCACTCACTAAACATTTCCAATAGTTGATGTTGTGTTTCTTTGCTCATTGTTACATTATCGTTACACTGTACAAAACATTGCACAAAACCTCGCTGTTTATCTGAACAAATCCTATTTGATTCTGTTTCCACGTAGATCACGCTTTTCCGCTTCCGAATACAGAATAAGTAGGCTGTCAGTCATTCTTCACTGGCTCCTTAATAGAAATATGGGAATTAGATAAAGGAAAAATCTTAAATTCTTAAACACTAATTAACAAGTCCGAATATTTTTATGCAAAACAAATAATAATTGGGAAAACTGTGACTACAGTTTGCAGAGCAATACTGCATTGTACAGTATTTGAATTTACACTATTGTGCAACCTTCAATCACGCTACTAATATTTTTGTTACTCCAAAGTTAAAAAAATAAATAAATATTTATACACTTGTGCTTCTGTTAAGGGGTATCGACAGGTATGAAGTTGAGCGGACAACTGAAATACTCAATTGTCAAAATTTTAACTACGCATCAAAATTCGATGAGATATTTTGCCGAGTAGATATTTTATCAGCGGACGTTTATTTATGTATCACTATGAAGTAGTATGCTTTATTTCCGAGTAAATAATTAAAAATGGTTTTTAGAAAAATAGGGGCTTGAAACCACAAAATCTACAAAATTGAATAATTTAATTTTATGGGTTTTAATATGATAATATGTAGGCCTCTATAACAACCGAATTTCAAAAATTCTCGCATTTTGATTTTGAAAATAAATTTACCATCCGAAAATCTCTGCGCGAAAGGTACGCGTGTACTTTTGAAATTCGATTATCACAGAGGCCTATATATTGTCATATTAAAAACTGTAATAATTACAGCTTTTCATTTTTGTAGATTTTGTGGTTTCAAGCCCCTGTATTTCTAAAAACCGTTTTTTTTTTTATTTTTCGCTCGAAAGTAAAGCATACTACCGCACAGTGCTATATAAATAGACATCTACTGATAAAATATCTACTCGGTAAAAAAAACTGTATTAAATTTTGATGAGTAGTTCAGATTTTATTGACGATGTAGTAGGTTACTCCAGTTGTCCGCTCGATATCGTACCTTTCCATACCCCTTAATGTTACAGATGTTTTTTATTAGATGTAACTTAGTACGGCAATTTTTCGCAGGCTATACTTTTCTTTTAAGTTATGAAAAAGTAATTGAAACATAACACAAAAAATTAAGTTTTATAATATGTCAATCTCGTACACAAAATGCTTGCTGCATCATAAACGTTTATTTACGTTACCACTTTTATTTAAGTAAGAATTCTTGTTCTTGTGTCTATTTATTTTGTAAATAATTAATATAACTTTTAATAAAAACAGTTACTTGTATCCCAAAAGTATTTACTCACACACAAACACAAGTGCGTGAGTGTACACACACAAATGACACGAGTTATTCAAATTTTAAAGTGTATTAATATCATAGTTTCTTCAAATTAAAAAATGTTGAAAGACTTCTAGAAAAGTATAATATGCAACTGCTGCATTCAACACATAAGTTTGCTCTAAAAGAAAATTCACTCAGTCATTTAAATACAAAAATATAATACAGAGTTGAACAAAGAGTATATCAATCCTTGCAAAAGAATGGTTAATTCCGTTGCTGAGGGAATTGCAATAAAAAAACAATTTCAAGATCTCTGGAAAATATGTGACATGTTATTCAGTGTTAAATGAATTTTCTCTGCCACCTGTACAATAACCAAGATTTACACATGTCTCTAGAGCAACCGTATCTATTTTTCATTATAAGTAAAGCAACGACAGGGTCGGCGATAAAAAAAAAAGCTAGAGAAGGAAAAAAAGGTCTGGAGCAGAGCCAGATGAAAATGGAAGGCAATGCTCGGGTATTTCCCTAGGTGACACGTTTTCACCTGCGCACGCGCGCCTGGGCCACCAACCCCAGCGCGCGGCCTTCCGCCATGAAATATTGAGCAGCAATTCAGGCTCGCCATATTAAGTTTACGTCTTCAGGGGGTTGGAGGACCCGGGGAAATGTTGAGAGCGCGGGAGAAAAGCAGAGCTCCGACCCAACTTCATTCCTCGGGAACCCCCTCTCACACCAACCTCCGAGGCTTCCCAGAAACCCCACCCGCTTCTCTGCGACGCCCAAGGTCTCTGTTTGATTTGCGAAAAGTTGGCTACAATGGCGGGGAGTTGAGCCGGCACTGACGGGGTCCTCCCTCGAGGGCTCGCAGGCGGCGGTTAAGATCCGCGAGAGAGAAGGAGGGAAGTCGACTGCCGAAGAGTGGTGCTTGATTCCCTCATCACCCTTATTCACCCTTCCTAAACCACCACCCACCCTCCAGGGACGAATCCAAACTGTGGCCCATCGCACTGCCGTCAACCCCACGAAGAATCTAGCAACCTCGACACGTCCCGTCAAAGAGAAACATGAAGCCGACGAGAGTTGTGGGCGACACGATGAAATCTCCCCCCTGAAGGACAGAGTCACAAAAAAGCACAGCGGGGAAAACCTTTAAAAAATAAATAAAACAAGCAGAGGAGCCCCCGATACACCCAGAATTCCTCGTAATTAAAACTTTCAACTTGCCCCGCCATCCAGCCGGACGGAATACAAATCTCGCTCGCCCCGCGTAAAATTCTTGCATGCGCCGCGACTGCAGACGAGCTCCCCTCCTGCTAGTAAAGTATTTCCAGCAGCCTCGGGGCCTAATTTATCAACGCCTCTCTCCTTCGCTTTCATCTCGTTTCACTTGCGGAGATCCGCCGCTTGCGTTCGAAGACCTTCGTCAACTGACGCTGCGCCGAGAGGAAATTAAAATATTCATGAACCCAGTACGTGGGTAGCGGTGTAGTGAGCTATTCTAGTATTTCCCGAGCGTACACAAAGCCCTATGGTATTTTGTGCACAAATTTGTTTCTCTGAATGCACGAAGTTTACAACGCTGATTTATAGGAGAGCTAAGTAAGCTTACATTGTAAAATGGTATGCCACGCGCATTTTTTTTACACAAGTCACTCATATTCTGAAGTCATCAAACCTGTATGTAGCAAAAACACTCGACGTTAGCTTATTTTTGACTTGGAATGATATATTTTCCGTACAGTGTGAGGACGACAAACTTCCATAATATTTTTCTTTATCATTTTGCATATTTAAATTGATTTTTAAACGTCCCATTAAAAATTTCCAAAATAATTTCGCCTTATGTGACATTAAACCTATGGAATGAATATCGCAGAATATTTTGCAGAGATTAAGGCAATACCTTTAATAATTGCCGTTTTAGTAAGTTTATTTAAGTAATCAGCACATTTAATTTTTGTAAGCATTTCGGTGAATTTTAGCTTTTTATAAGTATGTACAGTACGCATCAAAGAATAACTTAATTGAAGTTTTAACCATCCGGAACATTTTAGGTGTTAGTTTTCACGTGGAAAAATATTGCAATAAAAATGTCAAATGTGTTCCGTTTGCTACTAGCTGTTCCAAATAGCAGAATTATTTATTTAACATATAAGTAAAATACGTATTTACTTCGTGTTAGTATTTGAATTATCTGTAATCATGGAGGGATTTGTATACACAATTACTTTTTAAATTATGTTAAATGATTATGTATTTTACAAGTAAAGTAACAGTATACCTTCATATCGCTGCTTTGAATCTCACTAATACCACCGGGAATTATTTTAGTTACAAATGACTTTTCTACGTATTTCCAATGAATATCGTATTGGTTCGCTGATAATTTTTCTTAAACGCTATTCCTAGTTTAATCACTAGTATTCAACTAAAATGTGCGAAGAATTCGGTGATTAACGATACATTATATTAAGTGTGTTATTTACATTCTCCTCTTTTATTTTCCTTTCGATTTATTTTAATACTATTTTTGTATGCATCATTCTATGTGCTTCTCTTTCTTTTTCTTATTGGCAATATTGCTTACTCTCTTTAGCGTTATCTCTTCTTTATTTTCAATTAAAGGGCTTGGGAAAAGACAATGGTAAGCCACTTTGTATCACAACTGTGTTTTGCACACATGCAAATTTAAGGTACAATGAGACAAAGAAATTAGATTAAAATTGTAATTGTTTATTAACTATGTTGTTGTTACTATAGTATACAAACAAAGAAAAATTACCCACTACACAATATCAGAAAATAATTGTGACTATTTTATTAGTGTAAGAAGCTACGAAAGCGTGGGCCTGCAATATAATCATTACTGCACTGGGCTGCAATGTTTGGTCACATTGCTTAATCTCTCATATCGGAATGTACCACACGAGAATACCATTGTGTTTTCGCATTAAATTCGTATATTTCAAAATGTACGTTACAATTGTCTTTCTCCATGCCCTTCATTTTTTCCTTGCCGTTTTTTCCCCTTCCTTTTCCTCGTTCTATTTTTACCTTGTTCATCTTTCCTTCTAGTCACCACCGATGGACCTTGCAACAGGTAGTTCGGCTGTATTTTCGAACGAACTGCAATACGAAAATATATCGGCACGTATATAATATTCGTATCTACACGACCAACAGGCTAACTCGAATTGAGCGGCTGATGTGTAATTAGACCCATCACTCAAAAAAAGTACATGACACTTGCTCGGTGACAGTATTAAACCCTCATCACTGCCGCGTGACAAAAAAAAAGGCGATGTTTTGACGTGTGTACAATATGCTTTCGTTTTCCATGCGTGCGTATTCATGTGACACACGGCTACGTATTTAAATACACCAGATGCTGTCAACGTGAACTAACTAGCGCCATGTGTCCTACAGGATTATCGGCTTAGCTGTTCCCATAAAAATAAAATTTAACAAAACTGTTTAAACTGAGGCCACGCGTCCGCTTTGCGAACGCCAGCTGTTAAGCTAATTTTTGTTCATGTCACAAATACTGCGGGCGCACGTCATTTTGTAAATGTTCGTTACTAACGCAGTATTAATGTAACAAAATTTCCTCCTACTTCCATTTATGAAGGTTTTAATATTATAATTTCATTTCAATGCAATTATGTTAATAAAGGAAATTAACTTTTTAATCGTAAATCTATATAGCATTTGGTTATAATTTAATTATAGAATCCAACAGATAGATGCACATTCCTAGCTTTTCTTATCAACCTGCAAATGAAACCGACGCAATAATTAGTTACTTCTGACGTACGCTGTATTATTAGTTTTGAGTTTAATGTTCTGCCATTTTATAACAGCTTACAGTACTCGTTCAAATAGGGAAAATTCCTAGAAAAAATTGTTAATGTTTACCGCATTTTTCCGAATCGTTTCGGCACTAAATGCAGCCAGGCAAAGCAATAGCTCTGTAAACATTGTAATTTTCGAATTATTCAGCTTTAAAAATGCCATATTTTTAAACGCCGCCACAAACATTGAAAACGCGTTCTTATTGGCTAACACATTTATGACGTAGACTTACTTGTTTTGGTCAGCCACCGCACGTCAGGCACTATTGTGTGTATTGGAATTTTTCAACGACTTACTAAACTAATAAAATTTAGCGAACCCGGTTACGTAAAAGTTAATTCGGGGAATTCACCTGTTGTTTGGACATGCGTGGTTATATATTTGGTAGCCAACAACGAAGATTTATTTCACTTGAGTTGATTTTAAACGAGTGAAGACAGCAATGTACAGGGTGTCCATAAAGTCTTTCCCTCATTACAAAAATTCATAACTAGAAAACTACAAATGCTAGCAAACTGCGGTTTGGACGAACATTATGTGCAACTCATTAAGTTTTTTTTGTGTATGTTTCAGGTAGGTGGTGTGTGACGAGTGAAAAGCACAATGGCCTCCATGAAAGAAAAGGCGCAATGTGTGCTGTGGTATCACGAGAGCAGGTCCCCTATCACGGTTCAGCGCAATTTCCGAAGCGAGTATGGACGTCCGCCACCTGATCACAAGAGCATAAAAGCTTGGTATGAGACATTTA
>PNEQ01023334.1:0-18256 GCA_003012365.1 Medauroidea extradentata
GCAGACTTGCTTCACGGTCAGAGATTGGATGTTTTGACATTCGTGTGTCGTGGGGTTTTACACGCAAATCACAGACGTGTGGTGTTACAGTAACCTTATTGTGATTGGTACAGTCAAATGAGAAACGTCACAGTTCAAAGGCACGCTGCCAATATCTATGAAGCAGAACTGCAGACGTGCACATAAGGTACTGGAACAATGTGGGGCAAAATTCTTTTCGCGAAAAGTTCATGTCTCTAACTATAGCCAGTGATTTCTGGTGAAAATGTTTCTGCAACAAATTGTTTCCATGTCTTACGTGGACACCTGCATCTCTGCTTCTTGTCCAGTGATTGGATGATTTTAGCGGTCAAAGTCTTGAGGTTCTACCCGCTAATCACAGATGTGTGGTGTAGCAGTAGCCTTCCTCTGATTGGCACAGTCAAATAAGGGACGCCTCTACTCAACTATACTCTGCCACACGGTCGTAGAAGAACAGGTCTGGACACTCGCCTGGAAACTTGACCCCCTTGTAGTTTGGCTGCAATTCACTAAGTTTCCGATAATGCTATACGTTTTTGGCGTTGCAGTTAGGACGGTCGGCTCAAACTCCGGCCACTTTCCTCCCGCTAAGATAAACAATTTATCAAAACGTATTTTTTTATCAATGTATGAAATACTTCCTTCGCTCACAATTTAAAATCATGGCTCCAGCAATCTTTATTTACTTTATAATGTTAACAATGGAAAAAGTGGGCGGAGTTTGAGTCCGACCGCCCGGATTACAGCGCCAAAAAGTACAACATTCTCGGTAACTTGACGAACTACAGCCAAACAACAAGGGGGTCAAGCAAAATACATTGGTAGATAGGCGAGTGTCCAGACCTGTTCTTCTACGACCGTGCTCTGCCAATAACCATGAAGCAGTACTGCATAAGTAAACGTAAGATATTGAAACAAAGTGATGCAGAATTATTTTCACCAAAAATCACTGGCTATAGTCATTATAGGGGCCGCGGTGGCCGAGAGGTCAGACCATTCGCCTCCCACCAATGCGATCCGGGTTCGATTCCCGACGGGGTCGCTCCTCGCATTTTCGCATGTGGGAATCGTGCCGGACGATGTCGTTGGTCGGCGGGTTTTCTCGGGGATCTCCCGTTTCCCCTACCCATTCATTCCGGCACTGCTCTATATTCATCTCATGTCACCCCTCACCAGCGCTGAAGACCTCGCTGTTAAAATCTCTTACTCTCACTATAGTCATGATGTACCACTGTCAAGCCAGCAGCCGATGGGAAGTCTATAATTGGCCGGATTTACACGTGTGTGCGAAGTGTAGTTCCCGGGTTAATGAACGAGCCAATATTTTCTTTCTCTAGTTATTTCTATTTTTGAACTTGGGCCACCGATATTCTGTGTTGAGCTGGTTGTCATTTGTCTCCTGGCTGAGCTGAAGCTCTATTATTCGCGGCCACGACTGTTCTGCAAGGCGCGCCGACACAAAGAAAGCAAGTTAAATTGGGAGGCACTTTGCTTAATTTAAGGTTTCCCCCAGAAGTCTACGCCGCCCTTCTCTTCCTCCTCGCCCACACTTCTCTTGCCACCCCCGAGCGGGCGAGAATATCGGAATATTGATTTGTGGCGTAAGCGCAAATCGAGCTCGTAAAACTGGCGACTGGTGGCGAAGTTTCCAACTGTACGTGCCCCCCTCCCCCCCCCTGAGAGGGTTGTGGGGGCCGTGGGGGGAGGTAGGAGGTCGGATATTGGGTCTCCGAAGTGAGAGCCGTGTTTTATACTCGGTGACAAAATAGACGTCAGTGCGCAGGGCAAGATGGCGCTATCCATTACCACTTTCCCGCCTTTATAACTTACTCTGTACTACTCCCTTTTTATACACTGCAAAAAACATGAAGCTGTCACGAGGCGGGAAAGAAAGTGCTGCGGTCGATACTGAGTCTTTGTAGAAACATAGGTCACCTCCCACGATATTTTGTTGAGAGTAAATGTGTAAACTAGTCTTTCTGGTCAATTTTTTTAATGGCAGCCTAGCGGTGCGCAGAGTTTCGGCCGTTATCAGATTATTAGACAACTGCTCATCGTACATGAGGCATGACTGCTCAAAAATAGAATTTAAAGTACGTTACACGTGTGTAAGCTCGTCCACAATAAAGTGAGGCCTGTATAAAGTTCTCTTTCTCACAGTTTTGCAGCCATCTTTACTATTTTTGATTTGAAAACTTCCACGTAACTAAAAACCAGTGTAATAATTTCAACACTCAAAAGTTAACACCTATTGGCAAATTAAAACATATTTTTAATTAATTACAAGTTCTGCTGGCTTCTCAGTTTGTAGTGAACCGCCTATAGATCCAATCTAAGTTCACAACTATTGGTTGTGGCGCGCTTTCTAGCGACTGAAAATGGCAAAAGTGGGTGTTTCCGCGGTATTTATTATGTGAAATATGTAGATCTTGCCGCAGAATTTGTTTAAAGGTACCGTCGTTTGCAATACACCTTTGTCTTTAATAATACGTAATAAAATTAAAGGTCAGCACTGAATGTGTTTTAGAGGCTAGTTGTATGTGAGAACTACACGACAGTTAGTGACTTGCACTTAGAGGCTAGGCCCAGGCGTGATGTGCCTGCTGTGTCACCCTTATAGCTTCTAAGCCTCTAGCGCTCATAATACGCCCACCTAGACGGCAGCCTTAAGGCCGCGGTTCTCCTCAGTTTTCAACATCCCTTTTTTATATTTATATTTGCACCAGATATTTTTTTCATATTTTAGACGTAAATTGTGGTCAAATCTTCCTCTTAAGAAAATTTTTTAACTCTCATGGTTTTTGCGTAATGAGTGGTAAACTTCAAAATTTGCACTTTACGGTTTTATGTACGCTACTAAAACCAACTGACATAACAAAACGATAAAATTCACAGGGCATAACAATATTGTAGGCTATAATTTGACATACATAAAAACAAAGAATAAAATATTTTTGTATTTAATAAAACATGCTGAATTTAGAAACTAAAATTAAAATTTTTTAACATTTTTTTTTAAATACAAAAATATATATTTTTTGTTTTTATGTATGTCAAATCACAGTCTACAACATTGTTATACATTGTAAATTTTTTTTCGTTTGGTATGTCAGTTGGTTTTGGTGGCGTACATAAAACCATAAAGTGCAAATATTCACGTTTACGACTAATTACACAAAAACTATGAGAGATACAAAAGTTTCCTAAGAGGAAGATTTAATCACAAATTATGTCTAAAATAAGAAAAAAATATGTGGTACAAATATAAGAATAAAAAAAAGACGTAGAAAACTGAGGTGCTGGGTGGATGTATTTGGCGTGTTCGAAGCCTAGAACTTTGTGAGATATAACGGCGACATAGCAGGCACATCACGACGTGCAGTCTACCAACCTTAGGTTCACCTGTTGAGACTTTCAACTGCAACCATGCCATTGTATGATATAGTAATGAGATTGAAGTATGCTAAGTAGCGGTCTGGTAGACTACTGTAAATATTCTGCAACGGAATTTTCTCTGTTGAAACTACATTCAAATGTCGTTGTGGCTGTATTCGCAATCACGGAATAAACATTGTAAACATAGTTAAAGCCATGCTATCAGATTTCTACTTCTTTAGAGAAATTAATTTTTTACGTCTACACGAGAGCAGACATCAAAAATCCGTCTTGCATGTTTGTTTAAATTCATCTTCTCAAGGTTGGCTGATTTTTAACCGTGTAACTACTATGGCTTTACCTAATTATGTAACTAACGAAATTCTGGATAGGTGATATTTTCGACGAGACGGTAAAATTTCTAGTTTGAAAAAAAAAAAAAATGTAGTTATCACCACAAAAACAATTTAAAAAGGAACTGCCAAACTGAATTTTGATATCTGCTCTCATATAATCTTTAAAATATAACTATTTAAAAAAAATTCCGGAAACAAGAGAGCATGGCTTTAGAGTAAAGAACCTATATATACCATCACTAACACACAGATACAAGCTATTTGTAGTTCGTTCTCCCCCCCCCCTTCCCCGATCATATACTAGACTGCAAGATGTTGTTTGTTAGATAAACATTGAGCTTGCTTTTATTAAATGAAGATATTTATAACCAACGTAATGATCACCAACAAACTGCGAAAGTAATACGTATGAATAAAGACAGGAATATCGGCAGGCTCACTGGCATGTGACGTTTACCCTTCTGACGTCAGAGGATCACCTGAGTGTATGTGACAGAAATGTGTTTTTCCCATTGTTGATACAAGTGATAAATTAATTTTTTTGTTACGTTGGTATTGTTACGAAATAAATTTTACTTTCTTCTCTAATAAGTCAAACGTCACTTAATTCTGTACCTTACGTCACCTCATTTGACACGGTGCTCTTCTGACGTCATACTGCCTATCCAGTTGCAAACAACACCGGCACATCCGACACATTGTAATTATGGCTGTAGCACGGAAACGATACCTTTCTGGACATGGCTTCCTATTCAAAATATTGTCAACTCAGTCACGTACTAACCCTAGAAGTTTGTAATATGAACTTCCGAACATTCTGTATCAGTACAAGAAGCTCGCGTATTGATGTGGCTGCATCTTTGACGACTCAGTACTGTACACACACTGGCCAAGGTCAAGTGTCCACTGGCCTCTAACAGCATAAACATACAACACCACGAATATTTCCTAGTTTATTACTGGTTTAAAATCGTCAAGTTTATGTCAAAACAAATGCCATCCAATCACACAAGTGACAGGGAAGAATATGTTATTGGCATTTAACCTGACTTAGAATAAATACTCGAAAAACTCGTACCTCAAATTGAACCATCCATTTGAGAAAAACATAAGTAAATTTTCTATCAAAATGAATTGTGGGTAAGGCCTATATAATTTTGTGCAGGTGTAAAAACACGTATTATTATTAAACCGTATTAAGTTTCATTTACGAATGTAGAAAGGAACTGGACTATGAGTTCATTCGAGAAACGCTATATTTCATTGACTACTTCTGTACAAAATTATGAAGCAAATAATTCATCTTGGTAGAAAATTGACTTATGTTGTTTCTCAATTGACTTATTAAATTATAAGTTATAAACATGTGATTGAAAGTATGAAGTAGTTGGGATATTGGAGTTACTAATGAGGCAGAGATATAGTGTGTGGGCGCTGCACCAACATCTCACCCTGTGATGGGTCAGCGACCCAGGCCTGTGATACAAGGGGAGGGGGGTTGTGTCTGGCCGCGGTCCCTCGTGATTAACGACGTCATAAACACGTCAGCAGCACAGGCGCCGCCCACGCCTCTCGATAAACAAAGCAACAAAAGCCGTGCCGCGGCCCGCAAAACCTTCTCCGCGGGAGCTCGGCTGCGGGCCAGGGTGGTGCGAGGTGTGTGGGTTAGTGACGTCACAACACGGCTGATGTTATATAGAGTAGGCAGGTCTACAGAAGTGTTGCCAGACGTACCAGATATCTGGCACTTCTACCACAATTTGACCTTTGGTACCAGGTACAAGATTTTTTTCGTACTGGTATGCCAAAGTACTATAATTTTGTCAAATTATTACGTAAGTGAACATGTGAATGCGTGTTCTTGAATGCTAAGCATTAGATTTCTAGAATTACGTAAGTCATGAACTTGTGAGATGTAAGTTTATGCCTCAATAATTAATGTTATTATAGTAAATTTAATTAGCTTTTTATTATTAATTTTTTTCTTACAATACCCAACGATCAATTGCATTAAATAGAGTGATAAAAGCATTTGCTCTTAGTTGAACTATATTTGGAGCAATTCACAGATAAATAGTCTATGAACCTACAACGCTCCTATTACTACATATAAGTAATTCAAATTAATCTAAATGTTAACGCTGAATTTATTTGTTGTTGAAAACATATATACTATTATATTTTGTAGTGTCATGCATTGTAGTTGACGTTATAATAGGCCTACCAAAATGTTTTGGAAAATAGCAGAATTTTCAGAGCCTGGTACCAGGATTGCATAGCAGCCATCTGGCAACACTAGGACTCAACTCGAGTCCTTCCTCTTCCTGCCAGGAGGACAACGCTACGTCAGACAATTCTGCCGTCTGCAAGTCACTCAGGCTAATAGAAAATACAGGACGTCCAGAGACAAACTCATAAGAAGAAACCTGGACTGAATTGAAGACGAAAATGTGAGTGGGAAAATGTAGTACGCCGACAGTTTACATGTACAATATGGCAACATATTGGCCCTCTCTTGCGCTCCACAGATATCCTACTTATCTTACAACTATTGTTCTGACTTGCATATCATGGGCGCAGGTTATAATCCTGAGAAGTCTAAAATTATTCTACGTTGATTTCACGTAACATACATAAAATAATACCTGGACATGGAGCGCAAGAGTGGGTTAACTCAGTGCAGTGTTGCCACATTGTGCACGTACTTAATTTTTATCACCAATGTAGCCAAGGATTTGCGTGATATGCTTATTATGAGTTTGTTTCCGGACACCCTGTATATCCTACTGGCATAGAATATTTAGGAATACAGAAGTGAAGTAGCTGATAGGACGGCAAACTCAACCATGCGCGCCAGCAAAATGTCTTCGCTGGCCAGCAACATGGCGGTAACGCCTACCACAAATCAGCGTAAGGCAGGCCAATAGGAAACCTGCCCTAACACGCAGGAGCCAAACACACACGGGGCTGGTATCAATAGTCTCGGGCAGCCAATAAGCGACGAAATTCGCCCGTGTCAAGTGAACCGCCACGTCATTTCACATCTGTATGACTTCTTAGTCTGTGATATTGGCATGAGCTTCCACCAACTAATAACTCCAGATTCTACCTACCTCCTTGGACAACGGGCGTGGTTCAATCTTAGTGGAGGCAGCATGCTGCTTCTGCCACAAACTTTGACATCATGAGACAACCGGAGTTTTGTTGCAGCTCCTGCTGTCTGACTCCCAGCGCACAGGCGCTTTTATTGACCGGTATTTCTCACGCCTTGATGTATGTTTACTATATTACGAAAAACTTATAGGCTGGTTGGCCCTTCCGCTCACAAGGCCACTCTCCGGGTATCTCAACAAGCAGGTTGTAGGTTATATTGCACAGCGTGGAGGGACTATACAAAAGAAACGAGTCTTTCACGGTAGAATCTTGCGCTTAGAGGTGACGAAGGAAGGGGTGCACAAGCCAAGAGTCGTCCTTGTTGCCCTGCACTTCCAGGCCCAGACAACACTCCTTGTGGTCCGATATCTAGCGACAAGCTATATTCACATTATTATTTGGTGACGTCACCGTCCTATATGTACCTGAGCACAATCTCTGACTTTATTGCTTACGAGAGACTATGTGTTGTTATTGGCTTGTGCGACAGCTTTATAAGAGGTTGACCACTCCGCAGAGACTCATTTGATTATTGGTTGAATTGATTTCCTTGGCAAGATGCGACACAGTCGGCCAATGGGAGACGTCTAAATGGTGTTAGATATATTCGAGTCAAGTGTTTTGGCCGAAAATAATTATCTACCAGTAGCACGTAAGTTAAATATGCAACAGATAGATATTATTGCACATCACTGATTTTAAGAATGAAATTTTGCTAGGAATATCTCTGAAGGGTGAGTGTTAAACAATTTTCTTATTTTTTTCCAATTTTTCAGCCATAACATTTATTCAAATTGTAATATATAAATTTTCTCTTTGATAAAGCATAGGATATATTCTTGATAAACTGCTTGACATAAATTATAACGGAATATTTCATTAACTTGTCGTGCAGATTCATTGCGAGATAATTACAGGTTAACTTTCAATAATTCTCTTGCAATGATTCTGCAAGACAAATTAATGAAAGATTACATTATTATTTGTGTAAAGCAGTTTACCTAGAATATATCCTATGCTTTGTTAAAGAAAAAATTGATAATACGATTTTAATCAATTTTATGGCTCAGAAACTGAAAATATAATAAAATTGTTTAACGCTCCCTTTTAAAGCCAGGCATCAGTTGCCACATAAAATTATTTAATTTTTGATTTTAATGGAAATTTATGTGAGGAAAATGTGATAGATTTTTCCTCGCTTTTGCTTTAACAAGAGGAAATTTCTGTGAGATAAAGTAGAGATCGAGAGAAAGAGAGTGAAATGGAGAGAAAGAAAGAGAGAGAGAAGAGAGCTGCCACCAAGGTGGTTAGACGGTCGGCTCACAGTTATGTACAACACAGGGTCAATCCTGCCATGACGTTGCCAACATTGCGCAGTGGGAAAATAAAGTAAGTTAATTTTGCTGGCTGCTCTTTCGTTGTTGGAAACTGCAAGTTCGTCACGAATTCTGTTTTCTGTTCAAAGTCCGTTAATGGGACGCGCCCAGCTGTGTCAACGTGACGTTCCATACGGGCTCGAGCACTTTTAATTTCGTGCTCGAATTTAATTAACTCCATTGATTGGAAGAGGCAACCCCCAATTTGCCTTTTTTTTTCTCTTCAAAGTGTACTCCGAAATTGGTTTCAGAAATGAGTTTTCGTTGAGCGGTGGTGATTGATCAAGTCGGTCCCGTCCAGGGAGGTGAATGAGGAAAGTTTGGAGCAGGAAGTTGGCAAGCTTGGTTGCTCTAATGCTAACATCTGGTGTTAAGACGAAGCTTCTTGCCTGCCCTCATCTACAACTGCTAAAATGTGGCCTACGGCGGCGAGTCACGGTAGCTCGTTGGCAAGGGGAGGGGGCAAAATACATTCTCATCACCACTTTGTTATACAATATTTGTTGTAGGTTTTAAAATCTAACAGAATATACTGCTTGCTTTTTAACCTTTTAAATTTATAATTATAATAATTTTACTTAACAGTCAAAAAATTTAATTCAGCTTGGATATAATTTCGCATTCCCACCTTATCCACATCTCCCACCCAAATTTGGACAACATTTCACCTTTTCCTCCTCAAAAGGTTCTATTCGACAATTCGTTAGCTAATCGCCTCTTTCAAATATGATAGAGACAATACGTTACTTAGGCTCGTGTACATGCGTTGCCTGTATCTGGAGGGTTTTCTCAGCAACTTGCGAGTACATGCTCAAAGCCTACGTACATTCCTAGTGCAATTGATGTACAGCTGGGAACGCACTATACTTAAACATACAAATAAACCACATATCTTGTGGCTTTACGAAAACAACGATTGGGTTAGAGGCTAGCTTAGGCTAGGATAGGTTAAGTTGTTTTAGGTAAGCTAAGTGAAAGTTAACTTAAAAGGTTCTGCTAGATTAGGTAAGGCTTTGTTATATTAGGTCATTTTGGTTGGTTTAGATTACATGTCAGGTTAGTATTGGTTATTTAATTTTAGGTTAACTTTGGTAAGTACATGTTATGTTAGGTAAGACTAGGTTAGATTAAACTAGACTAGGCAGGTTTAAGTTATAATAGGCCCCCACCTCTTGTCATCTTTTTCCAGTCTTTTGATTGGCCCCTTATGACGTTTAATGTGAAGCCTTCCCTGCTGCATTTGCGGTTTCCCCATGCCAAAATAGTCCCAATTATTTTTCCGACGTAATGGCATTTCAAGCAGCTCGGTGTTGCGTTGCTCCACCGGTCGTTTGCAGTTTAGTGTTTACGAATCTCCCCTGGCCGCATTCTTCTGCTATCGAGGCGCTGTCGCACTGTGAAAGATTTTCTTCGTCGATTTACAGAATTTCCAGTAAAAATTTCTCCGGATACCTCCGTGAATTCCGGGAAACTTAGTTCTTAATCCAACATAAGTTTTCGTAAAACAATTTCATCACACGGAACTGAGCCCTATTTACATGTCTATAATGCTACAATTGCATTTCTACAATTTGCAGATTTACCGGTGATGTTATTAAAATATATCAGTAATATTTACATCTGTCTAACCCACAAATTTTCGATTTTCTTCGTGCAAGTGTCCACAGCAGACTTACGAACGTATTACGTACGATTCCGTAGTGTATAACTACTATAGACATTTCCACATTTTACTTTTACGGACACGGTTTCCGTTTATTAACGGTACATTTCCGTTAAAATTTATAACGGTGTACATGAGAGTATTTCAAATGGTACCGAATGCCAGTGGGATTTTTAGTATGTTACTAAGAAATACTAAGCAACAGTCGCTAGAAACTCTCACAAACATAAGGTCACACTGGTAAAAATAATTTTCGCTGTTTTACGGAGAAGTGCTGGTAAATAATTCTCCAGACATGTCCGTTAATTTACGGAAGGCAACTAGCTCCACTTATGGAAACTTGCATAATTATCGGACTTCTTTAGGATGCAGACACAATAATGCGTTCGGTTTCAGTTTCTTCTCGCAAATTTAAATATGTTTAATTAACGAAACATAAATATGTATAACTGTGTTATAAAATAACGTTTCCGTTAATTAAACAGACGTTTACGTAAATTTGCCCGGAAATGACGGAAATTTTTAACAGTGTATCACAACTTGCACTATACGCCTTCTTATACTGCACTGCTTTTGAAAGTATACTGCAACGTCTTGCAAGAAAGTAAATTTCCTTTGCCATCGTATTTTCAAAGCTTTCACAAGTTCAGTCCTGTTCATTTCCCTATACGCCCATCTTGCCTGACGTCTGGTTGTCGACTCTTTCATTCACTTCCAGTGACGTCAGACTCAGCCCTCCCACCTGGCGGCCATTTCGGGAAACGGGCTAGCAGCCGTTTTACAAATACCAATAAATAATTTAATATACCAATAATAACAATAAATATTACAGCGTATGTATACAATTACGCAAATATGCTGAAATACTTAATATCACAGACTAAATACAGTGGCTACCAGAGCCAGTCATAGATATTAATTTTAAAAAAATTACCGTGAGACATAAAGATGTCTCAGCTGCTCGCTGACACAGTGAGATATGCCTGTATTGAGTTACATTTCTATTATTGGTTCAGCGACATACACGAGGTGTCAAATATGTCAAGGAGGCCGGACACCTTCGTAGCGGCTATAGTCTCCTCCACGTTCTAGCGCAGTTGATCACGTCAACAATTACTTCCAAGACAGAAGAACCAGGTTATAACAATGTTCAGTGGATCTGTGTGACAAGCGTGTTGTATGCAGGGAAGCCTTACAAGTGGAGACGGGAAACATACGTGAGTTCACTGACCTGTAGGCACGACGCCTGCAAGAATATACGTGAGCTCAAGCAGACAACAAGTACAGTCGGTTCAGTATAAAGTCAACACTCACAATAGCCCTGCAACATTTATGTTGTCAGCAAAATACACGTAACTTTCCGTGTTAATATCTTACAAAGGGTAATGTCTAACCTATCCGGACACGTCACTTGATATTTGCGCGTGTAAGATAAATTATACAGTCGATAGGAACCTATATAGTTTGATGAAACAAGTTTATAAAGTGTATAAACACTAATATTACGATGTCGATTTATTTTATTTCCGCATGGTTGTACTTAAGTAGTAAAATACACGGAACTATATTCGGTGAAATCGCTGCCAACCATTCAAGCAGTAAATCCACTGTTGTATAGTGTATGTATTATGTGCAATAATAGCTAGTGGTATTTTTCAATGGTTAGATTTTTAGTTCTCACTTTACCCCGAACGACCTATATCTAGAGCCACGATTTTATGGTGAAAAATGTTTTGCAAAAATTGGATTTCAATGCCTTACGTGCGCACCTGCATCTGTGCTTTGTGGTCAGTGATTGGATGCCGTAACAACCAGCGTGTGGAGGTTAAATCCGCAAATCACAGACGTGATGTGTCACAGTTATCCGTGCACTGATTGGCGCAGTCAGATGAATAACAACTCTGCACAAAAACACTCTGCAAATAATCTTGACGCTGAGGTGCATGTGTACACAACACGTAAGACACTGAAACAAAGTGTGGCAAAATTTTTTCGCGACAAAATCGTGGCCCTACGCTATATCTATTAATTAACTGCTCAGTATCGGGTCTTCCTATAGCTGCCCCTATTTGTTTCTGTGTCTCAAATGCCACTGTCACGAAATGTTTTGTCAACATTTTTTGGTCGTACTTTAGCGAAAGGAATTTTTGCTTGCAACAAATAATGGTTTGTGGGAAAAAGCTTGACTAACGGGGGAAAAAAAGACACATGCAGGAAAATATGGTATGCAGGAATGCTATAGCAGGGTTTGACTGTTCATTCACGTTTGATTTGTGGAACTATGAATTAGTTTACTCTTGTGTATATACATGTATGCAGCTTTGCTGCGTGGTTATTAGCAGCGTGTCATTGTATAGACGCGTCACGTACTTGACTGAGCCAATCAGAACATGGGCACTGAAACATCAAACACGTCCGTGATTACTGGACACAATTTCAAGAAGTAGAGAGTTAAAACATACAATTACTAGAGACCTGAAAAATTCGCGTTTTCTTGTAGAAGCAACTTTAGGTACACGATTATGAGAAGTTTACAGAGTCGAGGATAATGTCTTGTTTCTTGCGTTAGTTTTATTTAATTCACTGAAAATTATAAGCGGCAAAATAATTTTACTAGTACCAAAATTGTAGAAAGCATGATTACCTATGATTACGACCTGGTAGTTCTCACGAATAGATTTTCGAACAAACTTGTTTTAGTGTCTTAAGAGTTAGTGGACGCTATATTTTCTTACGTTCGAGGCAAGGAAACGGAGAAGGCGATAAGTCAAATATAACACATCCATCAAACACCTCATCGCCTCTAGGCGCGGAGGACTAAACTAGCGTGCGTTAGTTTCGTGGAAACCGTTTTTCAATGGGACTTAAAGCGATGACGCTGTATTTTTATTTGTGGAAAGTTTGGGGCAATGTCCAATGCAGGTTTCTATGTCTTAGTTTTACGATTACGATCGATATTTTCTCAGCTACATCAACGTGAAGAAGTAATTTGTAGCACTTTTGAGGAGCTTGGGAAACATGTTTTTAACTAGCGGACAATATTTTTAAAATCATAGGATCACAGTTTGAAGTGTCTTCTTGTCGTAGACAATGGAATAAGTTTTAACAGTTATACAAGAAAAAATACTTCCCGTACCACGCTACATCACGCCTCACGCGTCCGGTCCTCTATTAAAGATACGTTTGCAACCCTGATTCGTTGTAAATCATTGAATGTTTTCATGTCTCAGCTTCTCAAGTGTTTTATCCTGTAATCACAGCCGTGTGGTGTCGCAGTAACGAAGTTCTGGTTGGTAGAGTCAAATAAGTGACGCCTCTATACATAGACGCGCTGCCAATTACCACGGATCAGAGCTGCAGATATTCATGTAAGGCACTGAAATAAAGTGGTGTAAAGATTGTTTCACGAAGCCTACTGGCCCCTAGTAATTAACAAATTTCTTTCAGCATCATTACATACATATAAATGTTTGTGTGTTCAACACTTCACACGCAAGTTTATATTATTGATTGGACATGTACTTTATTACATATTTTTCATTGTTTTAAGTTCCTCCAGGAAGTATCAAATAAGTCGTGGGACACAAACCTACACGCTCATGAATTTGATCTAGAAGCCAAAATAATCGTCACTTTTTGTCTGTAAATATCAAAAGTGCCAGTAATTCTTAATGAAAAGAATTTTGCACCTGCTTATTTCAGTGTCTGATATGTATCTCTTCATCTCTGCTGGTCGGCGGGTTTTCTCGGGGATCTCCCGTCTCCCCCTCCCCTTCATTCCGCCGCTGCTCCATACTCACCTCATGTCACCCCTCACCAGCACTAAAGACCTCGATGTTGAGCGCTGACCGAAATCTCTCACTCACTCAAGAGATAACAACAATTTGTTGACTGTTCAATGAGAACGAAAAAGCTTCAGATTTTACTTAAGTTCTCCTCAGTTTCGCCTTTACTTAAAGGACTTCCTCACAAGACTGTGCTTCGACCCTATGTATAATTCTGTCACAACAAACTAGCAATCCACTAGAATCACTACTGTACATAATCACAGCTCGGAACCAATGCGGGACGAAGTAACTCTTTCACTTGCAAGTTACGTTCTTTGAATTTATGAGACGAACATTAAAAGAACTTCTGATTTCCTTTTAAATGCAAGTTCACATTTTATGCAACATCCATTTGAGTGGATTAAGTGGTAGAAATTTTTCTGTCAATTAGGATATTCCGTGGTTTCATGGCATGACATCTAGTGCTACTGATTTTTGGTGAAAATAAATTTGTACCGTCTTGTTTCGATGCTTGACGTGGACATCTGCAGCTCATCGTCATGGTTATTAGCAACGTATCTTTGTGTAGAGAAGTCAATAATTTGACTGTTCCAAGGTCACAACGACACCACACGTCTGTTATTTGCGGGTAGACATACAAGACGGCGAGAGTTAATAACATCCACTCACTGACGATCAAGCAGAGATGAATGAAGAGATCGTGGTCAGTGCTCAACATCGAGGTCTTTAGGGCTGGTGAGGGGTGACATGAGGTGAGTGTGGAGCAGCACCAACGGGAGATCCCCGAGAAAACCCGCCGACCAAAGACATCATCCGACACGGTTCCCACATGCGAAAAATCCGGGGACAGACCCCACCGGGAATCGAACTCGGATCGCCTTGGTGGGAGGCGAATGGTCTGACCATTCTGCCACTGCGGCCCCTCATTGTATCTCTTGTTTAGGTAAGATTTACCACACATACAGAGAAAAAAATTATCTTTATGTGTCATGTTAATGTAACGGAAATGTGATACTTGGAAGAGTTGTTCAATGAAAGTACTGTACATGACTGAATTTTGGACGTAATCTACTGCGATGGAGTATGTCTAAATAACTATATCCACTAACGGAAATTAACACTATTTTAAATTTATAATGTACAAAATTAATTAGCATGACGGCAATATGAAAATTCATTTTTTGTGTTTAACAAAGTGTAAAGAACTAAAACATGTAAAAATAAAAGTAAATAATATTATGTCATCGACTTTGTTTTAACATAGTCTCGTAATAAAACCGGAGATAATTTTATTTACAAAATTGCTTAAGGAATATGTGCTACGTCATAGATACCATTGCGCTTTTTCCTATACTATACGCCATGGTTATGTTCGTCCAAAATACATATCACCTGCAAATTCGAAACAAAAATGCTGTTATAATACCCCATGTGGCTTTCTAACCTCTCTTTAAGGACAACATGACTGCTGTGTAGCTTGAGGAAATCTTAAGGAATCTCTGACGACTCCTTAAGTAAACGTGTTGTTTTTCCTTACATTATACTCACATTTCGTCTGTACAATGGACATTTCCTCATATTTCAGTCAGAGAGACCTTATATTTTACTAAGTGTGACTATGCAATCGGCCCACATTATTTCAAGACGGTTGGAAGTATTCCGAGTCAGCAGTGGCCTGACGCATCACCTGAACCCGCTGTCAAACTTGCGACATTCACGAGATGAGTGAAAGGGCGAGAGAACTTACATAAGGGGCAGAGGGGCTACACACCCTGGTGACTACTGCCACAGGTCGCGGGACTGTCGTAAAAGGGCATATCGAGCGTCCCTGGAGGGACATAAAACACACCAGTGTCGAGGACAGTCCTACCTCGCTGAGCGGAATTAAACGTCTCGGTTATGGTTCATTACGTCCGCGTACGTGCTGCCGCCCTGATACTTTCATTACTATTCCCATACTCTTCTTCATCCTCTTAAGCACACCATCCTCGATCACGTGACCATATATGTTCAGTCGTTGGAAGTTTAACGGTCTTTCCGGAGTGTACGAAAACTCTCAGAGCTGTACGTTGGCGGCCCATTAAAATAAAAATTGTGAAATCCGCAGAAGTAGCGTATTTCAGTCGCCGTGGACGAAGATTGAATAGTGCAGAATACACTTTTATACTTTTACAATATAAGTATGAGGAATTTCAATAATTGCTTACTATAGGACGTTCGGGATAAAGTGAGCACTAAACATTTAACCTTTGAAAAATATTACTAGACGTTACTGCATATAATTCTACATTAACTATAGCTGCATTACCGCTTCTGTGGTTGGCAGCGAAATTACGCGATATAGAGCTGTGAATTTTCCCATTTCAGTTCAGCAGTACTGGAATAAATCAATCGAAATCAGCATTATTGTATTTGATGAAAAATGTTTATTAATTATATTAAACCACATATATTCCTATCGACTGCACTATTACTCTAACACGTGCATAGTCAAATGACGTGTCCAGAGAGGCTATAGGCTGTTCACTACAAACTGTGCACTCAGCACAATTTGTAATTAATTAAAAATATGATTTACTGGGCCAATAGATGTTAACTTTTGAGAGTGTTGAAACATTTACGCTGGTTTTTAGTTATGTGGTAGTTTTCCTATTAAAAATGGTAAAGATGGCTACAAAACGGCTGAAAGAAAACTTTATGCAGTGCTCACTTTATCGTGAATGGCCTATAGACATGTTCCCTCGTTTATTGTTACGTGCGGAAATATAACTTAAGCAGGGCTTTTGTGAGTGTTCACTTTGTCCCGAACCCCTACAGTAATGTATACTGTACAAGCATGCTAGAGTTAACCACCGAAAACTAATTTTATTTTGTGTATACATACGATAATATGTGTGTGTTTACTTATTACGCGCTCTTTCGTGTGTCTCGACTGCTGACGGTATCAACCCTGTACCCGAGTAGATCCAGCGAAGAGGACCAAATTGAATATTTAGTGATTTCGAAAGGAGGTAGACACTACTCGAACAATGGTCTTGGTCGGCTTTAGAGTAACTTCAACTTCATCGAGTAGATCGAGTAAGATTTTCGTAAGAGTGTTCTCCGAAGCGCCGTTTTCGCAAGACTTGGCTGGGATGGTCAGATACATATTTGACTGGGACTGTCAGAGAAATGAATCCGTTAGCACAGACTTAATAGTAATATAGACGTGAAGTGACGTGGTGGCTCATATGATACTCGTGAACTTCAGCACTTATGGGTAAGGGACTGGAAAATTTCGCGAATTAAATGACCTGAAGGCTAGAATATATTGTAATATGCATACTCAAGCCCCATCTATTCGTTCATTACCTCTTGTTCCAGCGAGTAGCAGCTAATGGACAAAGGGGATTGAGTATTCATAGTGCAATGGATTCTAGCCTGCAGGTAATTGAATTCGCGAAATTTTCCAGTCCACACTTATTGGTTGCCCGTAGTTGTTGACTCCAGCCCCGTGTACGTTACGGCAGGTTTCCTGTTGGCCTGACTGCCTGCTAGCTGGGCAGCCACCTTAATTTGATTGGCAGTAGGCGTCTCCGCCATGTTGCTGGCCAGGGAAGCCATTTTTCTGGCGTGTGTGACTGAGTTCGCTGGCCTACTGGGTATTACACTTCTGTATTACTAAATATTCTGTGCCGAGGCTGTGTGTGGGGAATGGTAGGCTGTGAACCACGCAAGTACTTGGCGAGAGTCATGCGGACTGCGGTATGCGCCGCTGTAATGAAACAGCAGTCCGAGCTATAAGGGTCAGGTAAGTACTGTATCAACGCGGGAACGTGGTACGTACGTGCCAGAGCCAGGTGTGAGGTTCTTCCGCACGCCAACACAGAGTGGCTCCCTCGGGAATTAGGAAATTCCCTGGCTGATTACGTGGCCGACACTGACTAATTGCCCCTCCCCCTCGCCGAGCCGCGCCCTCGGTTAATTGAAAACGGAGGCCGGCCGGTCGTGATGCAGGAAAACTGCCGACCTCTGATTGGCCAGGTCTTGTTGATAGAAGAGAAGTGAGGGGAGGTGTAGTCTGTTGCCCTCTGCTGGGATCACTGTGGTGCCAAGTCATGTTGTCATTGACAGTCACTGTTTCGTGTTATAAATACGGCTATGAACTTTTCACAAAACTAATTTTGCGTCAGTTTGTTGCAGTGTCCTTCGTACACGTCTGCAGCTCTGCTCCATGATTATTGGCAGCGTGTCTTTGTAAACTGACGTTTCTCATTTGATTGTTCCTGCAACACCACACGTCTGTGATATGCTGGTACAACCTGAGACACGTGACAGTTAAACACCCAATCACTGACTATGAAGCAGGACTACAGCTACACTGTAACAAACTGGGGCAACATTATTGGCAGCGTGTCTTTGTAAACTGACGTCTCTCATTTGATTGTTCCTGCAACACCACACGTCTGTGATATGCTGGTGCAACCCCAAGACACGTGACAGTTAAACATCCAATCACTGACTATGAAGCAGGACTACAGCTAC
>PNEQ01023337.1:0-20251 GCA_003012365.1 Medauroidea extradentata
CGCCTCGTCGCCAGTGTAGTGTATCATCCCGTATCGTCGGTAACGATCACTCACAATCCATCGGCGATCCTCGCCCGAAACTTCCGTGCCCTATACACCAATGTCCGCGCCGCGAAATCCCGCCATACACACAATCAATCGGCACAGTCATCTGTCGGCAGGGCGCCAACACAACCTTAAGTCTAGCCAATACTCTACACCTAGGATTGTTATGTTCAAATAATTGCATAATAGTTTTGAGAAACCTGACATATTTATTTACTGCACTGATTTATGTACCATGCTTTCTTAATATGGAGATGTAGAAAACAGCTCACACTATCTGACAATTTTTTTAACTGTGCAACCCATTACCTACAGTTCCATAGTAAGTTACACAACATAAATGAAACATATTCACAATAATCACCCTAGCTGACCCTACTGTTTTGGTGGTGCAGTAAAAAGTGAGTTGGAACAGTTATTGGACTTTCACATCACAATCTGAAGACATTGAGTTCAGTTTTCTAGGGTTATTATAATTCACTCCAGGTGAAGATTCCAAAATACAGGCCCTGGTTGATTCCATTACTCTTTTCCCAATTGTACCTCTACCGAGAATGTGAATCTATCCAAGTACATGTAGAACCTCAAATAAGTTAAATGCTATTGGGTTGACATACTAACTATAAAATTCTCATAAACATGAACTTTTGTATACAAAAATTTTCATTGATACAAATATGTTATTTTTGGTGTAAGAAAATATAATATGTAATATCACACTACAACTCACAAAATACCATATTTGTACAACAAACAAGATTAGTTTCAAGTTTCCCATGCTAGCAACTTGGATACAACTTGAATGGAAACTGTTTCTTCGTATGCAATCATGTAGCAGTAATGTTCAGCCAATTGCAAAATACAGCAGAAAAGAACATTATTTAAATTAATGCAGCATTCATCTTTTTTTAGTTACCAACTCTCTTTTCACAGTATTTATACATAATTATATCTTCCGTACCAGAAAATGCATAGAAAGGTCTAGGGTGTTTCGGTATTCTAAATTGTAAAATATTAGAGAAAAAACTGTTAAAACTAAACAGTTTTCTGTAAAACTATCATATTTTTTTTGCTTTTCATATTTAATGTGTGACAAAGCAAATTAGTGCAGCAATAAAATCAATTAACATATATTCAGAAGGATCTCGGTTTGATTCCCAGTACGGCTAATGGTTTTCCTATAACCCTTAACAAATGTGCTAAGCAGATTCTTGTCCCATTTCCTGTTCATCTGAGCCTCTCTCAAATGATGACATTGTCCATATGTTAAGCACTACCTATGTATTGGTATTGTGTAGTTAGTAATTTGTATTTGTGACAAACTCTATAACCCCATTGTCACTACACATGCATTAGGTAGTTAAAAAACTTGCACAAAATTTATACACATGCCACACCCACTCATGTTAACGGTGAGTATGCTTCTGTCAATTGTCATAATATTGAAGTGTGACAAATGTTGAAGTTTTAAGCAACGTGAAAACTTATGTTATTAGAGGGAGAGCAAGTAGTAATTTAAATTTTAGCAGCTTGCTTAATTGGGCGTTGGAACATTTTCGCAGCAGGCTAAAATACAGATTATTTTGCTTGGCTATTTTGTGTGTTCCCAGTGCATTGTTTATTTAAAACACAATTCAGTGGAGGGCTGTTAGGTACTTTGAAGGAACACATTAAAATCACACGTTCCAAGCGGCCCAACACAGCAACAAATAACTTTTCCACAACTCATCATCTGGTACTCAAATTTACAAGATAAGTATTGTAAAATGAACTCTGCAACAGTTTTTTTTAACAAAAACAGGGTCAGCCCCTGACGTCCTACAGTTCTAGTAGTATGGCGAACATTGCACAGTCAACCCCTTACACGTATGCGCAATGTCAGACCAGGCAAGGGTGTCAGTGTTACCTTAAGGGTGTGGTCTACAGCAATTTTCATCACTATTTTTTTTATTTTTTACTTGTACCAGTAATTTTTTTTTCTTATTTTAGACACAAAATGTGACTAAATTTGGCTCTTATGAATTTATTTATCTTTCATAGTTTTCGCGTAATGGCTTGTGAAAGTCATATTTTCATGTTTCCGTTTTAACAACTATACTAAAACCAACTGATATACCAAACTAAAAAAAAATCACAGTGGATAAAGACATTACAGGCTACAATGACATGCTCATAAAGTCAAGAATAAAAATTATTTGAATTTTAAAAAAATTCTGAAACTGAAAATAAAAATTTAAAAAATTCAGTATTTTTTTGAAAATACAAATAATTTTTATTCTTTAATTTTATGAGCATGACATTGTAGCCTGCAATCTCTTTATCCACTGTGATTTTTTTGAGATTGGCATATTAGTAGGTTTTAGCGTAGTCGTTAAAACGGAAACATGCAAAATATGACATTAACAAGCCATTACGCAAAAACTATGAGAGATAAAAAAATTTCATAAGAGCTAAATTTCGCCACATTTTGTGTCTTAAATAAGAAAAAAAAGTCTGGTACAAATACATGAACTACAATAATGTGCAATTCAGTTCACAGGAATCAACAGAAAAATCAGCAGGCACCTTGGTTATTTCACACGTGCAAAGAGCTACAACCCGCTTTTCAGTCAACTTCCACAATCGATAACATGATGACAAAAGTAAAACCAGTAAAAGAAAAACAAAAAACTCAAAACTGTGTCCATCAAAGCCCTTGTGAACGTGAAAGTAAGCACATTGGAGAAACTGGCAGGCCTTTCACCCACCCGCCTTAAAGAACACAAAAATAATATCAAGAAAGGGGAAACTGAAAAATCCAGACTAGCCAAACATGTCTGTGAAAACAGTCACAGAATACTATCGGAAGATGCTACACCAATTACACTAGAGGCAAACCCAACAAAGATAAAAATAAAAGAATCTGCTTTTATCATCAGCAATAACAAAGTTGTGGCATTGCAGGGTTATGTTTTGAATTTTTTTTTATGTAAGGTATTCTTAATCAGATATTGTAATTTCTTGCTCAGTAATATTTTAACTACTGTAATTATTTCCTTATTAATGGTCTCAGTTTTGGAAGGGGAAGGTATGGAAATGCAGTTGCAAGTTGTAAAATAATCTAAGATTCAGTTAGTGTATAATCAATAATGCTATGGCTAGTTGGCCTTGGGTGGGGATAACAGTAGCTTTGTGGTATGTTCTGGTTATTTCCGGTTATTTTTCGTGGCGTTTCCATTTTCTGTGCAGTTGTTTGTTCATTAGGCACTGGTCACGTGACGTCAGGCCACAAATAGGTGCGTGGCATAGGTTGCGGGATGTGACACCTTCTAGATAGTTTTGGCCACCGCAATTTGCATTAACATACAAGACACCAGCGAATGTGGTCGTGTAAGGGGGCTGCGGCCCCAATTTGCTTTGAAATTATTCGTGAGTGGCAAATTTAACATGTATATCCACAATGTGTCCTTATTTCTATATTAGTTAGTTTTCAGTCAACCTTATGGACTCTGCAGCAAAATTTTTTCACCCATACAGGTAGGCCATAGGGAGCAATATATTTTATTCTTTTTTCTATCCTCGTAGACATGTGCTGTATTTTTATACTGACTTTTTCCAGTAAACAGGGTCCACGGTAATGGATGAAAATGTCGATACCAGTATAACGTAAAGTTAAATAAAACTAAATTTTTTGGGACTGCAAGTTTATTTTATAGTCGAAAAACCCCTGAGTCAATTCCTGGAACAGTGTAAATTTTTCGCGATAAGCTACAGTGATGCAGATGAAGAGTGGAGTAGGTAATTGTAGTGGGTCAGAAGACCACTGTACCTTCTCTAAACCAAACTACATGACGGTCCAGGAGGGCTGAAGTGTAGCAAAGTCAGCAGCCAACAAAGTATTGAACTAAAAAATATCGGAATTCCTTTAATCAAAAAATTAACTAATTTAATTAGAGTTAAATAATTGTTTCAGATTGTATTTTTCATAACCAACCTGATCCACATATCACTGCATACAAGCCCATTACTAGCTGCACAACTAATCTGGAGACAGCTGCACTGTCATTGGTTGAGCTACAAGTAGGCACATTTCCTATATAAGACCCTTGTTTTTCCAGATGTTACAGTCAGTCTGCTGGAGTTCCTCGGTCTGTACATGTGCCTGAAGACGGGCATAGATACCAGTTCCTAAAACATGCATCTGTCGTCTTGAGAAACCTACTATTTTTCTTTTTTCTTTTGTCTATGTTGTGTTTTGCTTGCGTTCATATCCATTCATGTCTTTCATTATTTGTGTTGCAGTTCAGTTTTTTTGTGCTTTTTTAACATACCACATTTTTGTTTGTTTTCATTATTTTTTGTCTGGCTTTTGTTGGATTTTGTGTTGTCCTTCTCCAGTCAACTATATTCCATTTGGGAATTAATTTTGTATTGTTTTGAATCTATTTTGTCCTTGGGCCATCTTCCGGGATATGATGACATTCCTTTCAGGAATTATCTTTAAGTTTTATGTCTTTTGACAACAACCTACTGGCTTTTTTTTGTGGGTTTTTCTGCAATATGGCATTATTTCCGTATGTCCAATAAAACTGTTCTGCTTGTAGTGTTTCTTATTTTGATTCAGGAGGAGCTGGTTTACATCCTCGTATCCTGCCTATTACTGCCCTGAAATGTTTTAAAAATAACCAGCACTCTTTCTAGCTTCCATACCAATTTCTTGTTCTCAATTTGTGTTAAATACTTGAAAATCTTTAAATTCGTAGCATTCCATTTGTATTCTTTAATGTGATTATTCATCCCTGACTCTAGGAGTTGTGTTGTGCATGATCTCACTACAACTGTCTTGTTCCAACAAAGTGTTTTAGATCCCCTAACAGCACTGAAACACCTTTATGAAATTCTCTTTGCTTTCCAGCTGTGATGTCATAACTATGTTTGGTCTCCTGTATAACCTATATCAGTTCCATCCCAACATTCAGTACTTTAAGGTGTGCAAGTGAAGGAAAATCATAATTTTATGTTTGCATAAAATACTGTTAGTTTTGTATACATTACTTGGGAATAAATACATTTTATTCTTACAAAAATGGGATTTCAATGTCAAAATTTGCATGTTTTAGTTCATACACCCCCGAAAACTTATAAACATAGTGAAACAAAATAATTCACAGTGAAAGTACATGTCTTGGGCTAGAGCTTTAAGTACATAAAAACATATTCAAACAATGTTTTATATTTTTAAAAAAATTCTGAAATTTCAAATTTTTTTGCAACTTTTAGGAATTTTTTTATTAATACAAAAATATTTTGTATTGGATTTTTATATACTTAAAGCCCTAGGCTGTGACATGTACTTCCACTAAAAAATTTTTAGTTTCTTTATGTTGATTGTTTTTTGGGGGTGTATGAACTAAAAATGTGCAAATTTTGACTTTGAAATGCCATTATGAGAAAACTGGCTGAGCTAAAAAATGTTATAAGAGGAAAATGTACTCCCAAGTAACGTCTTACAAATCTAACACTGTTTCATTCAGATATAAATTTACAATTTTTCCCCACTTGGATGCCCTTATGGTAATAAAAGCTCTTGTTTGACAGGGAGCTGAATCCAGAATTGTCAACTCATTAGAATTTGTGCTGGTGTCGCCCCAACATCCGTTTACAGAGTAGCACAATAATTCAGCAAGAATATGTTGAGACTCTCTTTGGTGACCTCAGATTTTTAATAATTTTCATGGCTGTTCCTTCTCCCCTCTCTGCGAAACCATGACTCTTACAATAATGAAGACTGGATGTGGCTAACTTGAAACCCAAATTGTTTTGAAAATGTTTCCTCTTGTAACTGTTAAATGACATGTTGTGAGTTATCACTAATTCTAGGATTCCCAGTCAATAATGGAAAGTGTTTGTATCCAACTGACTGTCCTGTACAACAAATTGTTAACCTCTAGCCCTCATGACAAATTATTTACCACAACCAGGTAAGTGAACCCCACATGTTCTGCTATACCTACCGACACTACTTGAAATGGGTAATCAGGAACTGCTTCTCAAATTAGTGGTGGTTTATTTATGACTCAACTACTGGCAGATATAACATGACAATGTAAGGTCTACTATTTGAGAGGTAATACCTGGCTTATTAAAATATGTATGACATCACTTTCTTAATACTTTTTAAATACCTCTCATGTATTTCATGTAGTAATTGTAAAACTTGCTTCCTAAGACTGCCAGGAACAATCAACCTGTCATTAAAATACAATAGCCCATTTTCAACGGTAATGTCAGACCTCTTGTTGTAGTAGCGCCCAAATATATTCCTTACCCTCTTGATTTGATGCTAGGCCATCCATTGTGTATGTAAAAGAAAACTTTGGTTAATTGTGTTATCATATTTTTTGTCTGCTCAGCATATTGTTGATATCTGCCCTGTGAAAACAAAATTTCAGCCATACATACCACATGTATATCTTTCAGGGATTCATCACTTTTTTCATGTTCCACTGTAAAATTTCTAGCCAGTAGATAGCAATATGCATTTTTGCCAATTGTAAATTAAGGACATCTCGAGTATACATAGCAACCTTTTTAGCTTTGTATTTTTTATTTGCACCGTACAAAAGGCATGGTACCAAGGAATTGGAACCTGTGATACAAGATCCAAAAGTCTGAATACTAGATCTTAAAAGATATGGTGTCATCCAGGGGGTAACAGAATATTCCTATTCTTATAGCACAGTTACTAACTCATGTACCATCTGGCACAATTGATGGCAGCTGGTTTGAAGTGCTTACATTTGGAAATGGTGGGTTAGTAGAGAGTCCAGTTGCAGAGGACCAAAGGAAAGAACTTCAGCATACAGAGCACGCACAAGACACAGCAGAGTCCCTAGCAGGGCAGTCCTTCCTGGGTTTTCCTGTGGAACATAGAGGAGAGTAAGACTACGAGACCCAAAGTTGGTGAACAGATCTGGAACCACAATGATTGGCTCTTTGATGGGGAAATGAAGAAAGAAGGGGACGTGTGGCATAAGAATAATGTGTTAGATGTATGTAAGGTTGGTAACGAGTCAGTGTAGATAGGACAACAGCAATGGGTTAGTGAAAGCTAAGCTGAGTGATGGTACAAACTAACAGAACAAGTACAAAAATTATAATTATAAGTTGTCATTATGCTCTTATTCAGTATTACTAAATAAAGTTAAATTATTTTTTGGTGACCGTAACTTTTAAACATAACTATTCCATTATTATAAAATAAATATTTGACTTTTTTCACTCAGGCACCCTTATGCTTTCTTCTAACTTACATCACCATTGAGAAACTAAACACAATTTTCTACTGTTATGTATGGCTAATATTAGAGAATTGTATAAGTTAGGATGGCTAAGTCTAGAGTAACTCTGTGTTGTTAAGTTCGTAGCTATACAGGTGTGAGGTGTTCGGCGTATCGTAATCAGAATGTAACAGCCACCAAAATCATACACTAAACTTAGAAGCAATTTACAATAATTTTTACTGATATCAGTCATAGTTAAAATTACAATTTTAAATTGAAGCTGCTTTCTGTATCACAGTGTTATTAGCCTACCTATGTGTCAGTGAAAAAAATTGAAATTTATTTACACAATTTAGTTAACTATTACAATTTTCAAAAAGTAATTTTATAGTAAATTGTCCTTGAAATATTCTCAATATGTTTTTAATTTTCAATTCATACATAAGAAACACCTTAGGTAAAACACAGCCATCTCTGAAATATTCCACAACTCCTCATTATATTATCCTGTTAACACACAACTTAAGTTACAAAATAATTTCTATTTTAGTGCATTATGGCCTCCTTTTATTAAAATACAGTACATTATTTTCAAGTATATTTAAATATTTTATTAATCATTTAAAAAGTATTACAGTAGAGCCCCGATTTAACGAACTCAGGAATAACGAAAACAGCGATTTAACGAAAGGATTTTCAGGAACCTTCAAAATATAACAAAAAAATGTATTAAATAACTAAGTGATTTTGATAAAATAGAATATTAATTGTATTTTAAGTCCTTTAAAAATACTAGCACCGACCGCAGTATATTCTTATTTCTCATTAGAAAAGCTTAAACCATCCTTCGAGAAACCAAAAAAAAAATTCGTTCAAATTCGTTGAAAACTTTGGCCGCAGGAATGATTTTGAGGTAAGCATGCACGGACACGGCCGAGCGAGCGCCGCTATGTTGCATAAAAAGTGCGCGCCTAGATCCTCATCCTGGCAGCTAGCGAGTGAACGAGCATCTCGGTACCCAGTCTCCACAGCACGGCGGTGGACAGCACAAGAATCAAATCATAGATAGTGCTTCGCGTCTCCGTTAGAATGCGCTGCACAGCAGCGTGATTATTCACACTCGTGTCCCGTGATAAAACAAACGAGTTTATAAAAATTTAGGTAATGTTATTTACGCAGTCTTATTACAACGAATTTAGTACCGTAAACGTAATTAATTTGTTTCTCCGATGCTAAAAAACACGCTCGAGTGCAAAGTATTTTTAGCTAGCATACCAACGAGTTTGTTTCACGAGCGCGGCTGCATACAAGCTATAATGGCCGCCACCGCGCATATTTAATTATTATTTTACCGTTGTCTCGCAAACTTTTAATCCAGTTCTCCTTGCAGTTTTAATTTTTTACAATTTTTCGCAGGTATTTCCTAAATTTTGTTGGTGGGGCTGGCGGGAAATCGACGAAAAGATTGACGGCTCGGCGGTGTTTGTCATCACGTCTCACGTGTTGATGGCGCGCGCAAGGATGGCCTAACTCACCATGCGCACGCTCGCCGAGCGTTGCACTAAAAATTTTTAAAGTTTTTTCGCCGATTTTTTTTCCCACGGTTGTGGCTTACCTGTTGACAGTAAATGCGTTTTGTTATTGTTTTGAGCCAATATTCTTTTTAAAAATGACCTTAAATTCCAACGAAACATGCCCGAGGATTTAACAATTTTTTTGCTTTTTTATAGGGAGGGGGAGGGGTGAAGTCGGATTTAACGAAACATCAATTTACAGTTAACATTTTTGGGTCCCATGGCATTTCGTTAAATCGGGGTTCTACTGTATGTATTTTGAATATTACATACCTATTTCTAAAGATCTTCAAAATTCCTTAAGTTACTTTGCAGACACTCAATATTGCTTACAAAAAATAACTGTTTCACAATGTCAAAGCCTAACTTACTATATAAACAGTCCTTTCAGCAGTACAATCTGATGGACCATTTTTATTAAAATAGTAATTTAACAAAAATATGTCTAGATTAATCGATATCTAAAATTCTTCAACAATTTTTATTGTTAGTTTTTTTTAGCCTGAAATATTAAGTAATTAGGTACCATACTGCAAAAGAGAAAGAAAGCTATACAATGTACTGGGAGTCTGTGACTCCCAATTCTCTTATCTTAGAAGAAGAACTTCAGTGTGCATTATATACTGATAATGGATTAACCGTCAGGTTGCCTGGACAAGAACTTGAGTGCCTCGTCAATGTGATTGTTTAATCGCCCCGCCTGGATGACTTCGTGTCCACTCGGCAGTTGTTGGTCATGCTCGTGTGCGCCCTACTTCCTCCCCTCTCCCTTTCCCCTCCGCACCGGCTGAGTTGGCCGGCTGTGTGTGTCAGCCAGTCAGTCTTCACAGGTACTTAATCGCCCATGGCCTGGTCCGTGGTTAAGAAACAGTACGTAGACAGGTATCAACGACCTGGTGAAAATGTTTCTGCTTATGTTAGTGAGGTCATGACTTACGCTTGGGCAATGAATTTGCATCTGAGGCGTGCAGAATCGAAAATGTTGCAAGGCGTCGTTGACTGCATGACACTGGCAGCTAGGGCACACTGCTTTGCAATGGCTCCTCCTGTTACTAGGGAACAGTTGAGGGTTTTGGCCCTAGAAATCGAGCGTCAACTGGAGTTGGACGCAGTTGCGTGTAGTGTGCTTGGAAGGAGCTTAGGACGCCCAGAGAACTTGGTTCCGCCCGAGATCACTGCTTCGGCAGTTAGTCAAGAAGAACGAGTGCGGGGCTGCGTAGATAGGAGTGAGGTGCGTCAACCGTGGACCAGTCTTGATCTAACTGCGTGCAGGCAGGGTAGGACAAATGATCCGCCTGTGGGCGCTAGGGTCGAAAGAAGGTTGGCAAATGATTTCGCTAACGTGAGATGCAGTAATTGTGCTAGGTTCGGCCACATTAGCCGTGACTGTAACAGCACCCCAGTTAGTTGCGAGTAGCACGTTTCTGCTTTCACTGTGGTAGGACAGGGCATTTCAGGGCAAATTGTCCAGGAAACTAACGAGCACCGCAAGCACATGTGACAGGTTTCACGGTGGGATTGTTTTAAGGTGGCACATACAGACTATTTTGTTTTCGTGCTATGTTATGCACTAGAACGAGCTACTCTTTTGGATACAGGGGCGTCACTTTCTTTCATACTAGAAACTCTGTGGAATTTCCTTGTCAAGCGAAATCTTCATTTGTCGCGTAAACTGTGTGTATGGCTAATAGTCACAAGATAAAATGCACTAGGTTGGTGACTTTGCATTTTAAAATAAATTGATTTTCATGGTCACACACCTTTTGGGTGATTGAAGGTCTTGTGGCAGATTTAGTCTGGGCATTGATTTTTTGCATCGGTTACAGGCGGTGGTCGACATGGGTTCTTGCACTATTGTTTTCAAGTTCGCACCCGAGATTAAGTGCCCATTGTGGTCGTCTGTTCGCCATGGGTCAGCACCATATGGTGAGATTGTGACTATGTCTCATCAGGATGTGAGTGGTGTGGATGCAATGTTGCGTGAGTTTGACGACGTAATTACGCCACGAATAGGACTGTGTGATATACTACCGTACTGCTTTACGGTCATCAAAGATGGTCCAGTCAGAGTACCTTTTTACACGTATGCCCCTCCTAAGTTGGAGGTTATGCAACAGCTGGTGAACAAACTCCTGGATGCAGGGATCATTTCTCCCTTCATCTCAGATTATGCTAGCCATGCTTTTATGGTTAAAAAGTCTAATGGTAGGTCCAGGCTGGTTACGGACATGTTTGCCGTTAACCTTAAAATTCATCTTGACCCTTTTCTGCCGCCAACCATTGACGCAGTGTTGCAACACCTACGGAAAGCATCGCTGTACTCTGTGATTGACCTAAACACTAGTTTTCACCAGTGTTTGTTGCACCCTAGCTCTAGGAAATATACGGCCTTTCGCACGCAATGGGCGCAATACGAGTTTAATCGTATCACCATGGGAGCCAAGTTTGGGACCCAGGCATTGTCACGGGTCTTGGACCATGTGTTGACAGATCTGAAATTCAAATGCGTGATTAATTATATAGACAACATTATCGTCTATAGTTCGTCTTTGGAACAACATCTTGTTGACTTAAGGAAGATTTTGTCACGCCTGCGGGATGCAGGGTTGACCATATACCTAGCCAAGGTCACGTGGGCTTCCCCATTGGTTAAGATCTGGGGATATGTGATATCCAGTGGTCGTCTGGTCATGGATCCTGACCGGGTGGCTCCCGTGGTGAATTTTCCACGCCCCAAGACTGTGGAAGGAGTTTTGAAATTCGTTGGCCTACTGGGAGGTTACGCCCATTTCATTCCATATTTTACATAACTAGCCGCCCCCTTAACCACCTTAAGCGGAAGAGAGTTGTTTTTGAGTGGGGTTCAGAGCAGGAGGAAAGCTTTAAAGGTCTTAAGGCTGCCCTCGCTGCTGTGTTCTTTGTATTTGGCCGACTTCGATTTGCGTTTCGTGGTTCATGTTGGCGCTTCGAGTGTCGCTCAGGGCGCGATCTTGGGTCAGTGGCGATACAGTGCTCTCTGCCCAGTGGCTTTTGCGAGCCGTACTTTGTCAGATTCCAAGCGACTGCTTAATGTATTTGAGAAGGAGGCCTTAGCCTTTGTTCGGGGTACCACCAAATTTGAGTCGTTTGTTGGCGGTGCCGAGTTCGACTTGTGCACTGACAATCAAGCCGTGTCATGGCTGTTGTCCCATTCTAGTGATTTTGGGAAATTAAGGTGCTGGGTTTACCAATTGTCACAATTCCAATTCGTGGTCAAACATGTCCCTGGAACGAGTAACGTGGCCACGGACGCTTTGTCGTGGATGTTTTGTCCCGAGGATTTTGAAGAAGGTGTCTCTGCCCCCGACAGTGCGAGTGGCGTGTGTGTCGCTTTCACTACTGGTAGCTCCTTTTATCGTCACCTGAGTGAAGTGCAGGCTGAGGATGTGTTTTGTAGGGAGGTAATTGAATTGAATGTAAAGAGGGGATGACGTCCAGTATGCAGTATTAGATGGTTTACTGTATTATACGGGGCCTTGTAAACGGGCCAGACGTTTGGTCGTCCTGGAGGGATGCCGGTTGGAACTACTTGCATATTTCCAAGATTTCCTCTATGGGAGACACTTGGGACGTCAGGGTACCCTGGGTTAGGTTGGCGCTCGGTTTTATTGACCTACTATAGCTGCGGACGCACGAGCGTACATTCTGCGCTGCAGTGTGTGTCAGCGTGCCAAGCCACCCCAGAATTCGCGAGTGGGGCTCTACAGTATGGATCAAATAACTTATTCATGGGAGTACTTACACTCTGATGTGTTTGGGCCGCTTGTTCGGTCTACCGAGGGTAACAAATATATTTTGATTGTCTTGGATGTTTATTCTAACTTTGTTATTTAAATAGCCATGCAGTATCCGAAGTTCGGAGGTCTAACGGCACTTGGTCGGTCGGGTTTGGTCTGTGTTCAGTCCGCCTGTGAGTCTGCTCACAGATAATGCTACTTACTTCACATCTGGGAGTTTTAAGGTCATGTGTTTTAGGCTGTCAATCACATTACACCTCCAGCTCGTATTTCCCGCGTGGGAATAGGGTTGAACGTTTCAATTGAAACCTGAAAGTAACACTGTCAGCACTGTATCATTACCAGCAAAACCTCTGGGATGAAGACCTTGATTTAGTCACCATAGGGTTTAATTCTGCTGTCCACAGAGCTACCAAGTATAGTCTGGCTCGAGTCCTGTTGGGGCGTGATTTGCTCCATTCTTTGCTCAATGTTTGGGGTGTACCCTCGCCGCTCGTGAGTTAATGGCTGTGGATGTGGTTGGTAATTTGTATGATGCTCGTGGACGTCTTCAGGCTAGGTATAACGCTGGTCGCGTGGCCTCTGATTACCAGGTAGGGGACTCAGTTTTGTGTAAATCATTTGTTTTGCCCACGACTGCAGCTCAGCAAAGCAGCAAATTGATGTTAAAGTACCAAGGTCCGTTTGATGTGTTTAGACTGTTGGGACCAAACACTATACTTTTGAGTGAGCCCGTTATCGGGAAAGTTATGCGTAAAGCCCATGTTATCCACCTTAAGAAAGCTGTAAACTCATGACTGTGTAATAGGTTATGCTGCAGGTGCAGAAGTTTGTGTCATAGTTTTGGAGCGCGACATTGCAGCACATCTGGCCAAGAATGGGTTTCGTTGAAGAGTGCAGGCAGGGCCCATCTTCACCCTTCTCTGTTCCCTCCTGGTCTATCCCTTCTGTATGGGTGTCCTTATGTGGTGGCCTAGGGAAGGCAGTAGTGTTTTGATATAGTGTTTGTGTTTGGTGTGATTTATTAGTGTGTGTGTGTTAGTTTTGTATTTATGGTGAGTTGGTATTAGTGGAGTGGTATTTGTGTTTGTTTGTGTTTGTACCAGCTGGTTGTGTGTGTTGCTCGGCCGAGATTTGTGGTTTTTTCTTATTCCAGCGCTGTGAATTTTTTTACATCTATGGTTTTTTGGTCAGTCATTTAAACCAATTGTGTACAAGGTTATAGCATTGTTGTGATTGGCTGAAGCCGGAGTTTTGCATATTTATGGGCGCATATTTTTACCTTTTTTGTTTTAATACCATGTGCAAAATCATGGATTTTAGCTTCTGTATTATGCGACATATGTTGTATATGTTGTGTACCTGCATTTTGGAATAATTTTAGGGGATTTTATATAAATGTGTTAGGGAAAAGTGTTGAGAAACTAATTAATTAATTTGTTTACAAGGTGTGACCCTTCTTTGGTCAGTTGCTAAGACGATTGTTTGGTGTTTTTTTTCATGTACTTGGCGACGCCGTCCTGGTGATTCTTCCCTTTTTTCCTATGGGTGGCACAAGCTAAGTGAGGCCGATGAGCGAGAGTGGTTTGGTTTGGGTCTCCAGCTTCGAGGCTATCCTGGAAACTTGATCCCGGATTGTTTCCCCCTAGTTGTCAGGGAGGGAGCCATCTTATGCCTCCAGGGCATCGCCTTGGGTCTGTAGGTCCCTGTATGTAGGAGTAAGGAGGGGGAAATTGTGCTGGGACTTCAGTGTATATTATATACTGATAATGGATTAACCGTCAGGTTGCCTGGACAAGAACTTGAGTGCTTTGGCAATGTTATTGTTTAATTGCCCCGCCTAGATGACCTCGTGTTCACTCGGCAGTTGTCGGTCACGCTCGTGTGCGCCTTCCTTCCTCGCTTCTCCCTTTTCCCTCCGCGCCGGCTGAGTTGGCCGGAGTGTGTGTGCCAGCCAGTCAGTCTTCTCCCGGGCCCACTCATGGGCAGTTGTGTTGGCTCGCGACCGCGGTGACACTCCCTGGTCTTTTCTTTGGTAAGTTTATAATTTGTAATTTATTTTTCTGCTCATGGTTTTCTAAGTTTTTTCAGTAGTTAGTTCACTATTTGCGTTGTTATTATTCAGGGTTGTCGTCGCGACCGCGAGTTCAGTAGATTCGGGTATGTGCTACTGTAGCTTATTTTTCTATTATGGAGCGCACGTGTAGTCGCTCATTCACACTAAAGTATTTCTTGTAACAAATTTAACTTCATACTTTTCAGCAGCTTATTGTTCTTGTGTATTTGGGTCATGCCCCATTTGACTTTGCTAGCATGTTGTTTGTAATTGCTCACTTGTACCTGATTTGGATCATTATTTTAATGCACATTATATTTTTGTAAAGAATCTACATTAATTTTCTTAGTAGCTATTTGGTATACCTGTGTTGTTGTTGTGTTTGTGGCAGTGTTGAGCATTAACTCATGTGTGAGTGTGTCAAGTGGTAGTGTACCTTGGTCTGAGCCTCCCTCGGCCAAGATTGGCAGCCTGTGTTAACAGTGCCTGCTTCAGACGCGGGCACAACAAAATATATTGATACCGGTAATTCAGTTTCTCAAAAATTATTTGTCACTACTACTGAATGTTTGTTATTAAAATTAAATTTCACCATACTTTCCTCTAAAAATAACTGTCAAAGCAACTTAGAATTGCCAACAAAATAATTTGGTACATAACAACAGTTTTCTTGTTAATTTTGTTCCCCTTGTGTACCACACATCTTCCTTCTCGAATTTTTTTTTTTTTACTAATGTTTCTTCTTCGTTAGTACCAGTAGTTATGGCTACTTTGTACATGTATTATTTCTTGTCTACATTTATCATTCAGTGTGTAACTATGTCTTCTTCAATGTACTGGACCCCAATTTCTTATTCTAAGCACTTCAATCGTTTTTTACTTCTGATACCTTCTCCTCCTCACTTTACATTTGTGCTGCATTTTAATCACAAGGTTACTGTAAAATCCAGGTTTCTGTTTTCATTTTGCAATTTCTTCAGTCTTATCTTTCCTTTTCCCCAATGTTTATAGTTTGCTGCATATTTTCTGACACACAATTACCCCCACTCTTTGGTTTTTCTGCAACCCCCTTTCTTTCTTTCAACAATATGAATAATATCATTCAGAGACCCAAAATTTAACCTGTCTGATACCAATTTGGCCTGAATTTATTTCCCCCCAATTTCGAAATAAGTTTAAAATGCTTTCAAGTTTAAATCACAATAGTAATAAGGTTTTCATTACAGAAAATACTGGCAACTTAACTGGTACAAGTACATAGGATTTTTTTAAATTCCAAGTATTATACTATATTAGAAATTTCTTTTAAGGTTTATTTTAAATTTATGTTAAAATTTAAACTGTTCAAAACACATAAATCTATGTAGTATTTATTATATTTCTTGGAAATGTTATGTCTGTGAGGTTGTCTGCCTTCAGGCTTGGTTTCTCCCTGTAACGTGAATCCCACCCTGCCCACAACTTTTGTCACAGGCCAGCAGAGATGCACCAACTCTCCTTGTCGAATCAGGGCACTGTGTAGA
Source organism: Medauroidea extradentata (assembly GCA_003012365.1). Classification (NCBI taxonomy): domain Eukaryota; kingdom Metazoa; phylum Arthropoda; class Insecta; order Phasmatodea; family Phasmatidae; genus Medauroidea; species Medauroidea extradentata. Next base: position 16,237 of record PNEQ01023337.1, read on the forward strand.
CTTGATCCAGTAAAGGCAGTTCTAATAAAAACCAAACCAACAATGAACTCACCCGATTGTGGGAACAAAAATTATGACTTACAACTCAGCTCAGTGATACTGACACCATCTATAACATTTTAGAAGCTCTAGAAGCACTTCCTCTGACAATGAATTTTAGTAATCATAATTCCTTTTGAAAACAAAATAATAGCAACAATACATTGTTGGAAGAATTTAAGATAGTTGTGTTAAAGAAATTATTCATACATTCTGACAAAAATACTAAGGAATAACATGTTTGGTTATATAAAAATTAGTGTAATGAGAAGGCAAAAAATTATAAATTTGTACTATGTGTTGTTTTTTTCTGTTAAGATAAGAATTTGTTTATGTACCGTATGATTATAAATTTAATTGGCTTTTTGCAGTACTAAATATAGGTGCACAAAATATATGCTGAAGATAACTAAGATTATGCTGGAATCACAATTGCGTGACAGACGTGATGTGAAGTGCGTTATACAAATAAAACACCTTGTCAGCCAATCAGTGTTGAGGCTTATATGACATCAATACTGGGAAGTACCTGGCCTTTTTGGTGTCCTAGTTTTTTTATCTTCCTCTTATGCATTTATTTTAAATTGTGTATAACTCAATTTTTTTGCTTGCATTTTGTCCTGTGCTTAACATGTCTATTTAGACACCACCCAACTAAGCTAGCCCACAAGCCTCCGGCTTAGTGAGGCCTATTATATCAAGGATAGGGTAGGAAGCACACCCATGTAATTTAAGAAGAAATGTGTGTAGGTATAGCTGACTACCCAGTCTAGGCTGTTAGCGCTGCCCCCCCCCCCATCTTTATCGCGTGTGTAGTGCAGAAGTGCGTCAGTTCTCATCAAAACCTAAATTATTATCACATCAATTTATTTTTGTTTTGTATCTGATCTTATTCTACACTTTAAGATTTCACAGAGGGACTGTGACTCTGCGAAGTCATTTAAGACCGCTCATCTATGAATGCTGGGTCCAGCAGTTAAATATTTCCTAATGGCTGCCTGCAGCTTTTATTTTCCTTTATTATCAGTTCTGTAACCAAATACTGTATTTTGATGGTGATCTATACGATGTTGGCGACCTTTGTTGTGGGTTACTTAGGGTTAACAGGACGTGCGTAGTTAATTTGGTGACTACTTAATATTTTAAATTAATATTTTAATTGCTTTGTCATAAGTATGCCTTGTTTGGTGTCATTCTAATCAGGATTTAATTTGTAACATTTTATCTAAGTAACTTTTTTGTGTAACTATGACTCCTTGGTTTATATCTGTTAAAAATTACTTTTATCATAAGTTCTGGCCCAGGCTAGGCGCCTTGACCCAGACATGATGGCGCCGCTCAGGAATGCGCTGGGCTGACATCGGTCCGGAACGTTCTGGTCGTCCGTCATTTCCGGAGGCCCTGGAATGAGCAGTGGCTCGATAACAGTATTTGACATATTTCTGCTAAAATATTGTAATTTTGAGAAATTATAATTTATGTATGTACACATTTTGCGGGTATGTACATCATGTTTCAAATTCACTTTTACATATAATTTGGAAATATACTGTAAGTCATTGTAATAATCAGAGGAGTTCCTCGCAGTGGCCGCAGTGTGGCGCTAGTTTCGGTGACGCACGTGGGTGCGCTTACCAAAGCTTTCACCCCAGTCATTTCCGATCAGCGCACTTGGTAAGATGTGTTAGTTTGCGCTCGCTGAAATGCGGACCAAGGCACTTGGCCAGCTGGCCAGATTTCAGTTGAAGACTCTTGCGATGGGGCGAGTAATGTAAAGTTTATCCAAGTTTGATCACTACCAGTGGCTTAACTTTATTTTGTTCGTGATGGAGGGCACGGTCAGTCATGGCGCACGCTAGCAGCGGAACTCCTTTGTGTTGGCCAAGCCTGGCCAACTAGTTCGCACTAAGCTTTGGTTTTTTTTCTTTTGCTTTGCGTGTAGTCATGTTTGAGTAACCCATCGGTGGAGGCCTATTTCAATTGTTTTGTTTTCATTCCGTTTTTGTAGTTGCTGCAAAAAAAAAGTAATGTAATGTATAGTACCTGAGTAAAGCCATTCATTCAAAGGAACACTTTAAATTTGTTTTCACTTTAGTAAATCCCGCATGCTTCGAACACCATGAACTTGAACCCGAGATAAGAACTCTGTTCTACCGCACGTGATGCCGCGGTAATACTACTCCCAATTTTCTTTTTTTTTCTTTCTCTATTTGGCGTCACATCCAGATGAGTACAGAAACAACAGTTAAGGGACCGCCACATTTTGTCGTGCGAACGTGGGACCTCTGTGAGAACCTCAGTATTACGGATAGTATGTGGGAGAAGATGAACAGGTGCGTGTAAACACGTGGTCGGCAGTGCACCGCTGCCCAGGCGGACCAGCTCGCGGCCGGCGTGCCACCAGTACCCGCCAAAGTCAGTCGCAATCACCGGCGGCCAGCAACCACGCTGTCGGCCACATCTTCAAGACCATCCAGAACTTCCACCAAGCTAGAGTGATGCAGGTGCTAGCCAATGACCCACCTATCAGGCTCATTGTAAGTTGTGATCTTCAAAGTGAATTATGAGGGGGTAGCGACTGAGTAGTCGTGAGGTGTGATGAGCGTCATCAGGTTAGATGGGTGCGCCGAATGCTAGGCTAGAAGAATTTAAGAATATGGCGTGAATCACTGCACAGCAGCTTGCCAATGGTTTGTGATTATTATTTTTTTTTGTGTGAGTTCCCGCAAGTTGGTTGTTTCGACCGTTATTTTTGATGTCATGCAAATAAAGTGTTTTTTGTTTACCAGAGTGTCATAAAGGCCACGTGCCCAGTTTTAACCCTTTAAGGAGTACGAATGTACATTTACGTTTATATTTTTGCCTGGAATAGGGTAGTATGAACGTACATATACGTTTTTGACAAGGCCAGGACTAGTATCGTCGTAAATGTACGTGCGTGCGAACTGTGATATGCTGCTTTCTTGTGGTCGTTCAGAGAAGTAGCTTAGGTTCATTTCAAGCTTCATAGAGGTCGTGCACCCGCGTAGTTTATTGTTTAGCAGGGTCTTTCGATACTGTACAGATGTCGTTGCTTGCGCAAGTTGTAGCCGTGCAAGTTGCGCGCGGATTACCGATCACTTGTTTATTAGAGTTGTATTGTGTATAATATTTTAGTAAAATTTTCATTGAAATGCGTGTAGTATTATACTTATCTTACAGTGTACTTTTATGAAGCACTAAATGACGTGGCAAAGACTTGATATCATTGTTTTTCATATTTATTTGTAGTTTTACATTTTATTTCTTGTTTTACACAATGACAACATCGCGTAAAAGAAAAGCACTTTCCGAAAAAGAAATCAGTGAACTTATTGCAAATTGGGAATCTGCTAGTGACGACAGTTTTATTACTAGTAGTGACACAGACAGTGATGAAATCGCCGATATTGCAGCAGAAACACAACATGCGGTAGAAATAGAGAATATTGCAGACTCGCAGGTAAGAACGAATACATTGCCTAATTTGCATGACACCTTTCTCTGGGAAAGAAATGAAAATTTTATTCCAAAAAATATAATTTTTGATGATAGTAATTCAGGGCCTACAGAAGATTTAGAGTTACCAAATGATCCCACAGAAGCTGATGTATTCAAACATATGTTTGATTCGGATCTGGTTCAACATATTGTTGATGAGTCTAGTAAATATCATACATATGTAATGGAAACATTTGAAATAAAAGAAAAGTCAAAACTGAAACAGTGGTTAAAATCAAACATTCCGGAATTTTATATTTTTCTTGCCACAGTCATCTTGATGGCCCACACTGCAAAAAACAGACTAAAAGATTATTGGTCTACTGATCATATTTTATCCACACCCATATTTGGAAAAATATTTTCTCAAGATCGTTTCTTGCTTCTTCTTCGCCTTCTGCATTTCTCTGATACTTCCAATCAGCCAGCCGGAGATCGCTTGTATAAAATAAGCACG
>PNEQ01023339.1:0-20252 GCA_003012365.1 Medauroidea extradentata
AGGTCAATAGGACCTGGGGTGTCAAACGTCGGGTCGGCCAAACTAAGGTGTGAAACCTTCTTGCGCACATCCGGTGGGAGTCGTACACTGGGCAAGTGGTGTGTGATCTTGGGCAAAACAAAGACATCAACAGCGAAATGCATGTTCTTATCACGAGGTGCAACAACAATTGAAGAACGGAACTTGGCAACATTGACCGAAGTGTTCGAAAGTCCATGCACCACCAAATCAGACCTCTTGCGAGGAAGCCCCAACCTTTGCAGACAGCTCTCCGTAATAAAGCTAGCCTGACTAGCCGAGTCCAGCAAGGCACGGGCACTAACACGAGCTCCAGCTGAATTCAAGACATGTACCTGAGCCGTGGATAATAACACAGTCGACAATGAGCTTGCCACAGGAGTCACCGCAGTCAGACTTCAGTCTTGCTCGACATACTGGTGTGATGAATTGGGTTTCGAGGGTGGGTCAGACTTCTGAGAATCAACAACCTTCTCAAAATGCAACAATGTGTGGTGTTTTGCTCGGTATTTATGACACGAAGACTTGGAGGGACAATCTTTAGCAACATGCGAGTGAGATAAACAGTTAAGACACAGTTTATGTTCCTCAACCACAGTAAACCGATTTGACGGAAGACGAGCCAGAAATTCTACATATTTATACAGTGGATGAGGACCCTGGCACAAAGGACACCCAGACTGTGAAGTTACTAAACATTTCGATGTCTGCTCGTGAGATTGCCACCAAGACGAAGTCTTGAACTTAGGTTTGGCCCCAGAACCATTAAAACCTTTGGTCCTTGTTGCACCTACTGACTCAGCAGCTGCACAGTATTTGCCCAGAAATGCCACAAACTCATCAAGTGTTGGGAATTCATCAGTAAGTGTTAGCTCCCATTTAGTCCACAAACTAGTGTCAAGGCGCTTGCACACAATATGCAAAAAAATTAGATTCCACTGGTCAACTGGAACCTCAAGAGCCTTTAGGGCAGAAACATTCTCTATGATCACGGACAGCAACTGTCACAATGATCTGGGACAGTCAATGGTGGCAGATGGTGCCTGAAGAAGTGCATCAACATGCATACCCACAATGAGGCGTTTGTTCTTGTATCGAGCTATCAATAGATCCCATGCCACATCAAAATTAGACTCAGACATGGGCAGAGTCTGTACCAAACCCAACGCCTCACCTTGAAGAGACGTCTTTAGATATGCAAGCCGCTGGTGAAATATCCCTGTTGTTCTTTTTCAAGGTTGAGAACAAGTTTGAGAAGTTAGTCCACTGTTTTGGATCACCGTCAAATATTGGAAGTGTGATCTTTGGCAGAGCGACACGAGATCTAGTTTGCACTTGCTGAACATTCGTTAACTTTTCCTCTGTAACAGAATCTACTATGGCCATAATAGCGAAGAATTTCTCCTCAAAATCAGCCATGCGTATTGCATGTTCATCAAAATCGAAATCAGCTGCAGCTGCCGCCTCGATTGCCACATAATCAGGGTCAAAATGGTCACGCAAGGTAGAAATATTCCTCACTGTGGCCAAAAACAGGGCTTTTTTTTAAAGTCTAGAAGAACCTCTTGAGCCAAGTCGTAGGTACGTTTGATACGAGATTCTGTTAAGCGAAAACGAACTTGCGCTGAACGGAAACGAGCGTTGGCCATAGCAAAGTAAAATGCTTGAGAACCCTTATGAAAAACCTTAATTTAAGTTTGTGAATTAACACGTCTACAAAATTCAACAAACTCGAAACTGGCAATATGAGAAGAACTACGTGCCTCCTACTCACATAACCTCAAACACAACAACAGAACCAACAAACCCTTCTCAAGGAAACACGACAAAGTTCCAATAATGAATTTACAACATTTCCCATAGCAATGCAGGTGTAGCAGCACAGGCACGTGATGATATCTGCAGCAAACATTCCTGCTTCATTCTTCACGTGGGCGGGAAAATATTACATGATGCGCGCACCGAAACACGCCTCGTAAAATACGTAATGTCAAGCTTGGATTGACAAACCACACAAAATCAACGCACAAGTTCAAAGAGCAAAATATCACTTGGTGTGAATCAATGACAAAATGCAGTGCACCGAGCGCGCCGACTGCAGAACGAACAAAATTCACACCGCGTGGCATGATGCACGTTTTCGTTCCATTGAAGACAAATACGAACAATTCCGGAAAGATTCGGCCCGGAGGACCAAAAAATGTTGCATGAACGAGACAAAGGACTGTAAACTAAATGGATGTAACATTTACTTAACGATTTAACAATATTTGGCGAACGAGTCCACCGACACGACCACTCACCACCACGTTGAGTTGTACACTGTCCTCTTGTTGCTGGAACAGGGACACCAACCTAAGAGTTGGCAATGACAAGTTCGCCAACTCACACCAAAATGTACATCCAATATAGCAGCCCGAGAGCGGGAAATTCAAACTGGGCATGTGTGTCCAGGTAACACTAATCACAATCTTGTACGACACAATCTTCACACATTTATAATATATATATACACACACACACGCACGCACGCACGCACACACACACGTCCGAAACCAATACTTATATCCTCTTAGCTAAAGGATATGTCCAAATTTCACTGGCCAGGGAGAAAATGATAGAATAAAATAACAGAGAAAGACCTAACCACTTACTGTAAGACAAACTGATAGTCAAGTAATCTATATATATATATACATTTATAAGTACAGTACTTTCAATAACATACACACATTTCTTCTAATATTTCAATATTTCAAGAGGCTACTAAGAAACACAAATGAGTACATAATGAGGCGACAAGACGTAAGGACATTACTTTAAACTATCTTGTTTTTTACCACATATTCCAGGGAATGATACGGGTCATACTACCATGCTAGGCAATAACTGGATTGCCTCTACTTGTGACGTGCTAAACTGGAATGCATTGTTTTCGTAGCAGCCTTTTTTCATCTGACTTTATGCTGCAACTCAAAATTAATCAAGTATTTAATTAATTTATTTAATGCCTTTATTTAAATGGTGAAGTTAAGGCATTTAGCCTTTTCTTACACTAGTAGATATATTTCATAAAGGCTAAATACTTGCTTATAGTTTTATTAATCCTGGTGGCAATTTTTTAAGCTACAGGAGCAGAACATAAAAGCAGCCTTAACCATTTTGTGAAGCCAAAAAATCATGTTTTTAATAAGCAAGCTGAAAATTTTATAATTAAATCTGCATTGTTTTATGTGAGTGTCCTTTTCATAGCCAAATGTAATGAGCATGAGTTAAGCAGTTTCGAAAAAAAAAAAAAAAAAAAATTGTGACATGCTAAAACACAATTCACACAAAAGGTCAAATATAACCAATAACCTGGCTAACAGGTACTGTATTACCTTTTCAGTTCATTAAGAATCATATTAGAGTTTGACTGCAGTATATATTAAGAAAATTGGCATGTATGTGTACAAGAAATTCACATTGGCATGTTAAGCATAAAAAAACACCACAACCCATATTTACTGTAACTTTTAAAAGCTAACAAGGTTAACATAAAAAACAATCTGCTAATTTCCTTGGGAGATTACATGCAAACATGCAAGTAAGTTGGTACAGTTTAAGCCAATGGCCAGACATATCAATACCGCAATTAGTTAACTGTAACTTCCTGGAAATCTTCTTAAATGTAATAGGAAGATTTAGCCTATTGGGCGAAAGTGTTAGGACTCTCCAAGTTAGGTTATTTTTAATTTATTAATATTTTTAATTGAGTTTACCTCCAATATGCAGATCTTCGAAGAAGTCCATTCAAGCCTTCATTTCTGAGGACACATCCAGAGAATTACCAAATAATAGTCACAAAAATATCTTCTAAAAGACATCTTCACTATAAATGATTAGAAATCAGACTCCAGATACAAACCTTATTCTGAAATATTCCGAAAGGATTCTCCCTCCTCCCCACTAAAAAAAATTCTCTTGTCACTATTTTGGTTATAAGCTTCTCTTGCCAATGTATTTCGAATTCTGATTATAGGCTAGTAAAAATTAAAAAAATAATAAATATTTCAAAATGGACAGTACTTCCAAATTACTCAATCTATTCCATTTAATTATTAATTATGTTTGCAGCTACTGTCTTAAGTTTTAGTCTCACAGACTATAGATCGAATAAGCGAAAAATAAATGTTAGGCACCAAAACAATATTTTCTGTGCATAAAAATGTGTCTGCATTTCCAATTTTTTTCTTAAAACAATTAATTTACAGTACGTATTAATGGCAAATTCTAAATCCTTCATGACAATTTTATAGCAGACCTAGGGTGCATGTACTAAACATAAATTTTAAATTATGCAAAATTTAAAGAAGGTTTCATTTTTGTCTACACCCGGGTCTCAAACACACAGCTCTGCATCAGCCCCCCCCTCCCTCACAAAAAAAAAGTCCAACTGGTTAAAGTTGGGTGAACATGCAGGCCACGCAATGGGTCCACCTTTGTCTGTCCATTGGCCAGGGTTCAGATACATGCAGATAATATGTGCACGATGCGCTAGAGCACCATCATGCTATAACCACATCCGTTGCCTTGCTTGCAACAACACCTCCAAGGGTACCACGAATACATCATAAATGATACCCTGATGCTGAATCGATGCTGGTGACTACGAGTAAATGTGACATACGAAATATCTCCTAAGCACGACTAATCCACCAATTTAACCCATTTGCATCCACACATCTTAAGAGCTAGAGCGACCATGGAATCCAGAAACTTTTTTCGATTGTGCTTAATGGAAGGAGGTTTATAAAATTTTACTTGTAATTTTGTTCTGTAATTAAACTTTCAAATTTTGATTCCTGGTACAGAAACGAAATATTTTATAAAATATTTTTTATCAATTTTCTGTAATATTTCCCACACTTATTAATATATAATCTCAGACTATTCATATTAAATATATTTTCATATTATATATACATTACTTTTAATATATCTCCAAATTGAAAGTTTTCTTTAAAGAAATTTAAACAAAAAATTATGGACTTTATATGTATATAATGTCTATATACATTTTGCAAGTTATCTCCTTTATATATCGAGAACATTTTTATTTTTGGATTGGCATGTATAAATTTGTAGTATACACATATTTGTGAATTTTTATATATATATATATATATATATATATATATATATATATCCACACACACACAACATATAACAAACCTTTCAGATATAGTACTGAGATGCTCATAACACAATGTTATAAAACATACAAGATAAATTACAAAACTGCTATCTAAATTTACAGAAATACATATATCATGTATATACGAATAAAATATACATAAAATATAATTATGTTCTTATTGTACAAACAAAAGTTTTGTATGCTCAAACATTCTAAAAAAAACTTTTCGGTACATAAAATGTATTGCTTTCATACTAAAAGATATATATATATATATATTAGACACACACATATGAACATACAAATATACGTACAGTATGCCCAGAAACCAACTCATGATGAACGTATCATGTGAATTCTGGGCAAAATTGGAGATGGAGATATAAGTGGCAAAATATCATATATTTTACAAGCAAAATGTGGCAAAAGTGCACATAAAACATTGTACATGTTTTACATTCACAATGTGGCAACAATGCATGAAAGAAGTCTCTTGCGCTCCATAATACAGGTATTATTTTGTTATGTCTAGGAAAGGTAGAATCATGTTTGTACTGCTCGGAATTTGAACCTGCGCCCATTATATGCAGGGCAGAACAGCAAGTAATAAGTTATATGTGCCACGCAAGAGGGTACTAACTACAGTGCTACATTGCCATGTTGGGCACGTAAAATATCATCTTACAACATTTTGCTACTAACATTTTTGTCCTCAGTTTTGCCCAGGATTAATGTGCTGTGCTAATGTGTTTGATTCTGTTCATCCTGTATGTATGTGTTTATGTGTGTGTGTATGTATGTGAATGAATGTATGTATGTATGTGTGTGTGTATGTACATATGCACGTGTGTGTATGTACATATGCACGTGTGTGTGTCTGTGTGTACATAAAAAGTGATTCACAAAACAAATACATCTGAAATTACACATAGCCATTCTTATTCCTAAACACTTTACTAAAGTTCACTTACATAATAGAACAAACACTCGTACATAGTATGTAAAAAAATGTAACAATTATTACTTATGAACAGTGAAAAAAAGATTAATTTGCATTTCAAGAAAAGCAGTCGTAAGTGGTACACAACAGAGAAAAATCTTATATTTACTATTACATTGGCCATGTTATACACATGTGCGCTTATGTTTTACCTTCTAAATATACTGTATGACTCTTACAGGTGTAGCACATTAGAAAAAAAAATAGTTCTACCACTAATAATGTTTGGAAAATTCGGTTACAATACAAACAATTTTCACTCACATAACTGTAACATAAATCATAACATTGAGAGCTGTCTCTAAAAATTCAATAATTCTTGAGAGTGTGATACATCTTGAAGTGCTCAAGACACAAGGCAACAGTACAGCTGTGACATTTCCAGGTCGACTCACTCCTTTGCTTCTTTTCTAAGCACATGACAACGTTTGGCGAATTTTGACCCTTTAGCTGTAGAGGGAGCAAGTTTCTCTGGAAAGTGCCTGCCACTCAGACGTGAAGGCAAATCTCCAGGTGTCACAGACCGCCTCTTGACGACATCTTCTTTGAAGTAGGTCTCTAAAAGTTCTGCTAGTTTCTGTTTGAATACATGGAATGTTCTGTCCTTACCATGTAACTGTTTGTACAGCACATAATTGTTCAACAGCATCATGTCTACAACATATAAACAAAAATTTTCTTGTACGCCTTACTATACCTTCTCATTACATGGCATTTGCTCATGACTTGGTCTCCTACATCTACACCTCTCATCTTCATGTTATAATCTATAACTGCAGTAGGCTTCATAATTTTGGTTCTTGTTTTACGATGCACCTTCCCTGTTTCTGCAAAATCAAGTGTGTGTTTCGTAGATAACATGCAGACGTCCCCTTTATCTTTCCACTCCATTGACGTGATGTTGTTGCTGCTGTAGGCTACAGTTTCACCTACTTTTAGTTTTCCTTTCGAGAGTTCTTTTGGCATATTTTTGCGGTTGGCGCGGACTGTCCCGCAAACATTTGTTCCAGCAGAGAACAGTCTGTGAAACAGGTAGGGTGAACTGTACCAATTATCAATATACAGAGAGTATCCTTTGTTCAATAAATCACATTTCTGCATCATTTCCACCACTATTGCAGTGCTAGCAGGAATTCCGTCTGTTTTTTCTTTCCCCACATATATTTTGAAGTCGCAAGTATACGAATTCGCACAATCACAGAGTTTGTAGAACTTTATCCCAAACCTTGTACGTTTTGATTTGTTGAACTGAATAAAATGCAGTCTTCCCATGCATTTCATCAAAAACTCGTCAATGCACATATTTTCTGATGGTGTGTAAATTTCGCGAAACGAATCTGATGCCATAGTTATAATAGGCCGAATTTTATGTAGTGGATCTACTGGGTCCAGAGTTTCGTTGTCCACTAAATGTAAATATCTGTTTAGGGATACAAAACGCCATCGTGGCATAACACTTCTAAAATATGGCATATCTATAGCAACATCCTTACTCCAGTAACTTTGAAGAGTAGGTTTTTGAATGATACCAGACCTGCCACCTTCCAAAGAGTACTATCAGTAAGATTTTCAAAATATTTAAAATTTGACGTAAATCAAACGCGGCATTTCAAGTGTTGTGTATGATTAACTGCTATCAAAAAATAATTGTATTAACAATTTTGGCCTACAAAGCTACTTACATTAACACACAAATATTTTAAATACACCATACAATTATTTGCCACCATTGCTTACATCATAAAAAAAAGAAAACTAATAGGGAAATAAACTACTGAATGTTATATTACTTTGTTGTATCAGAATAAAATGCAAATACAACTCTAAATATTTATTGAAACATTTACACAAACCTATGTACTTGGTTAGGTGTTGTAGATTAGTTTTTAACTTTATTTTTCCACACAGAAGGCCATTTTAATATTACCTGGTTGTAAATCAATTTCCAGTACCGCACAGTTCAGCGTTTTCTGACGATTGTGAACACAACACACTGGGTAAACACAGCACTGCACAGCAGTGCCTATGAGGTTATATTTTTAAGTCTTAAATTTTATTTATATTCCTACGTTTAGTGAACGCTAAATACGCAACTGTTGATACAGGAAGCCCCTGACCTCACCGTCAAAATAATTATTCAAAAGTTATTAAACTGCCTAAAATAATGGTTTACATACCGAACATCGCCGGGCTACACATACGCGGCGAGATAAAACTTTCTTATGATTTTGTTCTCTTCGCATTTTACCGAGCCACATATTTTTTAATTAGTATGCCCAAATAGTAAATATGAAAGGCAAATTAGCTTCACAGAATCCAAAAAATCGCGTACCGCGACACATGTAAACAGACAAGCCACAACCAACGCCATTTTGAAAACAACAGACTGTCGCAACGACAAGATTTGACCTGACCGGCTTGACTCTGCAGTTCGAGTTATAATCAAGTGACAATAATATGATACAATGGCTACAGATGTAGTACAATTATTCCCGAAAGTACGGTATCATTTGCTTACTTCGTTATCTACAACACAATAACTCAGTATAAAATACGATATACGTACCATAAATACAATATTCAAAGTACTCAAGGTAGCACGGCGTTGGAAATTGTGCGATTTCGCCAGCGCACAGAAAGTCTGTGAAGTTTTAGATACGTCCGTAAAACCGTAATATCTTGAGATTTCCGTACAAATTACGGACAATCCATAAAAGTTGGCAGGTCTGCGATACCCATCAAGATAAGAAGAGTGAGATACACTCGTAATTCGTCCGGTGTTGTACTCACAAAACTGCTGTCACTTGACCCATATTTATTGGTCTGTTCTACAATATGATCCACAACAATGTCATTCATGTATAAAGAAAATATCGCTGCCCGGCTGGAATTCTTATCTAAATTTAGGTTTGGTGCTATGCCAGAAACACCAGTGAAGGGATGACACACCGGTTGCGAAAGAACCTGTTTCCACTTCCAGTCGATAACATCGCCGCAACCAGTGTCCATTGCAATGTTTTCTTCACCAGACTCGGAAGAACCGTCATTTGTGTCATTATGAACTATACGAGAATGGTTCGTTGAAGCATGTTTGATATTATCACAGTCCATTTCATCTTCACTGCTTGAACTGTCTGAACTCAACATTTCAAAATACCGCATCTGCCTCATCATCCCTACCACACACAAAAACGTCACTCCTCTTACGTGATGCCCTATTTACACTCAATAAAAATAAATATGTTATATTTGCAATAATTATTTCTCAATCCTAACTATCCGCAACACTAATTATGCTCTAAAAAATTGTTCCAACCAGTAGAAAAGTTATTTTGTATGGATGACTGTTTGTACACTAGTCTGTAATTTTTCACTATGCTGTATAACTATATAGCATTAGTACAAGCTATAATTACAAAAAAAAATATTTCAGGCGAAAACATATTGTAGGCGTTTATATAACTTTGTCTCCGACACACGCACCTTTTGTGTAAATAAAAATTAGCTGCCGAAATGCAAACTAAATTCACTACTTATAATGACAATTGTCGCGACGAGACAGTAAAACCTTCAAACTCACGTTTTTCACTGCAGAACGACAGCCTCGCTCAGAAAGATGCGAAATAAAGTTGTGGAATACCTTGCAGATGTCAATAACATCCGTTTTCAAACACTAATAGTCATATTTTCATTGAATGATTCATACATTGTGCTGTCATCTCCAACACGGCAGTAGAACTATAATCGCAGCCTGACAGCGCGGCTGCAATACGAAACACGCAATAAGATAGTAGAGATAAACAAAAAAAGAGGTCACAACGTGCTGTTTTCATGTCCAAACGAACATAGCTTCACTATATGTCATAGATGGCACTGCGAGTTCCTCCAAGCCAAACTAGCGATCTAGCGTACCAGTACGCTTATGGTGTTATCGGCCAAATATGCGGGCACGTACTGATACGCTTGTGGATGCAAATGGGTTAAAATGCCATACCAACGGAAGAACGCCTAATCAGTAGGCAATGTGAATGTATGTTAAAAACCAGATACCTCCAGTAGTTGGTGCAGGAAACAATCTGTAAAATGGAGTCGCTTAGTAAAGTCAGCTGGCCCAACGTGTTGGGTAATGCCATTCCCATCTACCCTCAGATATTTCAGTTACTGTTTCTGGAGAAAAGATTGGTCAGAGGGTGTTTACTAATGCAACCTTATTTGTTTTCACCATTCTTTTATTAACAGACATCAAACCATGACACAACATTGCTGTAACGAAATTCCATACAATTGCAAGGCAAGCCCACATACCTATTTTACTGCAAAATTTAGTACCAAATTTATAAACCAGCCGTATCTCCATCGATTTTGTTTAGTTCTGCCACAATAAATTCTGCACATCCATTTTCATGTGGTCGTAACGTTCTTACAATGTTCTTTCGGCCAAGCTGTTATATGTCAACAAAGAGTGGTGAAACTGAGAGTGGTGGAACCGTGGTAAAACACTTGTCTCCTATTCGGGAGGACCCAAGTTCGATCCTTGATTCCGGCCATCCTGATTTCGGTTTTCCAAAATCACTCCAGGCAAATGATGTGACGGTTCCTTCAGGGGCCTCCCTACCTATGCTTCAAATGTGTTGCAGCGAGTTACGGCTATTCTTTTTCTGACGAAACTATTTCAGGCACATTGCATTTGTACATCTAAGAAAAGAACACAGACTTCAAACTGTCACTATAGTTTTACAAACTCTGAACGTTTATTAGAAACATAATTTTCGGGCCCCTCAAAATTGCCAAAAATGGGTTTTCCAGACTGCATTTTCTAGAAGAATAACAACCAGATTCAAAAAACGCAACTATACAAAAAAGCATTAAGACTTGGGGAACTATGCTGCCCACAAATCAAATAATGTGGTCACTGCTTAAAGTCTCGTATTCTCCGTTCACTCTAAGTTGAGTTCTGAAGTAAACAAATAACGTAATATTATTGCACTTCACTAGCTTCTAATTGGCTCAATTTGTGCAGCACGCCGAAGTACTATTTCCAACCGATAAAACTGTGTACAGTCGGCATCACAGGAAACAACAACGCCCTATATATTAAACAATATTGCGTGAAAATTCTGTACGTGTTATCAACATACGGAAACAAAAATTACATAAAAACATGATAAAAAATATTGACGTCATGTGCAATTACAGTATAATATTTCAAAATTTAATTGTAATTATCAAGCCGTGACTAACGATCGTATTCAAATATTCTGGTACTACCGTAACAAAAATTTGGTACTACATGCAGAAAAAAGTTGTCAACAAAATGTGATTGAACTTACGTTAAAGCCCTCCTGGATAATTTTGTACTTCGTTTTGGAAAAATTACATTTTATAAATCACCAAATACTCTGTCGATAATTCCCGACACATATTCATCATTTTTTTTATTGTAAAGAATGTTATGCGAGATTTTTATTCTTGCCTAATAAACATCACAGCAGTTTGTTTAGTAATAAAGACATATATTCACGTTTTGAAAACCACGCAACACATTTTCACTGTTCATGTCCAGCGTCACTTAACCTAACCCGCATGCGATGTAAACATAATCAGACCCGGGAACGGAACGAAATAGATCAAGGAATTTTGGTTCGGACGAACTGGAATGGAAAATGGATACGCGGAGAAACCATTCGCAGTAGCCACAACATTAACGCGTTAATGTCCAAAAATATTTTTGAAAAAATATAACACATCTGATTGTGATATTTCTGACTTATTTTTACTGTGGTTATTATTACTGAACTAAACTTTTGGTATTTTCAGAGTATCATACATCTCTAAATACTGGCAAGTGTACCAAGAAACTCGTACGTTTAACAGTACGTCAGTCGTTAAATAACTTGTGAACCAACTGTACAGACGTGTCATCCGCTAACCATAATTATAGTAATAAACATATAACGTCTTGGATTGTGTTTGCGTCTGAATATTTTAGATATTTGTTAGTAAAACTCCCTTATTAAGTGATGGAGTAGTAAATTTATATGTACACGACAGATAACAAAGAACTATTTCTTATGCAAGATCACGGTGCACGGCGGTCGGCAGCCAATGAACATGTTTGTTTATAATTTGCTTTGTTTATCCTAAAACTCAACTTAGAGTGAACGGAGAATAGGAATGTATATAGAGTAGCTAATGTGGAGAGACGATAATGCACTATATATGTTGGTCAACTGCACTCCTGTTGCTCCTGCCTCACACACACAAATGCAACCTATCTAGGGAGGTCCTGAAACACATCCTAGCCAACTCCTTCCCCCTTTCCCCCCTGTACCTCTACCAAGGCCTTGGGCTGTCCGAGTGCACATAAAAAAACAAATAAATAAATAAGGAATTGCTCCACAAAATCTGTCTGTCGAATTCAGACTCAACCTGTATTATTTTCTAAGCCATTAAAAATTCTTCTGCCTATTTAGTTATAAGAAAAAACTACAGATTTGAAACTAAAATATAGTAACAGTTCAAACAAGAAACCATAGTTCAAACATCAATAAATATTTTTAACAAGACAAATATTTTTAACAAAAATCTGCAGCCACCCAAACTAAAATGAAAAACTGAGCAAGATCGCGCACTGATAACCACGGTACTAACAACTGGGGTGGTATGGGTTCAATTCCCTTCTAGTAATCCAATTCAGTTCACTGTGAATTTATGAAATCAGACAAATGATGGGGCAGTTCCTTATTACAGGACGGGGCAGTTCCTTATTACAGGACATGGCAGATTTCCTCTTTTTGTCTGAGTATATGCTTCTATCTCTGTAGGCCTAATATCTAAACAGTTAAAAAATCAAACTTAACTACCAACACATAAAATTTAACTACAAGAAAAATATGTGCACCATATTTATTACTTAGAAACTGTGTTGTACTGAGATGACTTACCCCAAGTTTTTTTCAAACTCATCTGCATCACAGCAATAGTAACGACCGTTGTCATTCACGCAGCAGAAGACATCATTCGGATCATCAAAGAGCCGAGGGCATTCCACTGCACTTGTGAGGCCAATTTGTGAATAGACTTCATTCCCATTGCTGAATACACACTTCATTGCTGCCAACAAAGAAAGTTCATAACCCAGTGATAAAGAAAACTGTTATTAAATTGAGACAACTATGAATATAAAATTATTGAAAAACCTTCCCCTCATACAATAAGGTAATAGGTCCGCCTATCGTCACTGACCCTTTTATCATCATTTTGAAAACAAATGCCGATAATAAGAGTAAAAGTGTAAAGTCTGGCGCACCGAACAGTGCATTGAGTGCAGCGAACTTCACTTGTTTGTTCTCGCCTCACCGATTTTGGAACGCACCCATAAACAAAGAGTGACGTCAGTCAGTTTACATCTATATGTAAATTGCTGGAAAACGTATCGCGGTTTTACTGATTTTGCTAAGCAGGTAAGTGATAAAAACATTTAATTTTAATTCTGAAAGTGGTCGTATTGCAATCATTCTTTTAGTATTGAAATAGAAGTGTAAGGCATTATATTTATCTATAACTGGTTCTACACATGTTCATTTTACCGGGATATACAGGAGTGACGATAGTAGGAATGCCGAAAATAATTTTGTACCACCTATCGTCACCCCCGGCGATAGGTGGTACGAATGCATTATTTGTATAGCGGAATAAAGGAAACCTAAGGCAGCGTAGAATATTTTTGTGAGTTACATAAAGGTTATTAAAGTATGTTACTGCGCCTCGGTCTAATTATGGTCATAAGTGACGATAGGTGGTAAAACTACATGACAATATAGGGGACATTGTTGCAGTGTAATGTCCAAACGAGCGAGGTATCAATATGAGTTGCAGCAAATGGAGGCAGCCATACAGGATGAGGGGAAATGGACTGCCTATTCAACAGGCTGCCACAAAACATGGTGTCCCCAGCAGGTCGAGCATGGTTCGTGTTTTCTCCCTGTCGTCAGAATGACGCGTCAGTCGAAAGACGTTTCGTCAAAAAAGTGAGCACGGTTCTTTTTGTTGCTTGTCAAAGCGTTTCCGATGAACAACGCGACCCTCAATACACTGACGCGGTATTTTAGAGTGTCAAGAGGCCGACAATGTGCGTATTTAAAATAAATATCGATAGAAACAATGCCATATTCACAGTTTCAAGTGACAAAATAAATTTTTAACTAATATAAAACCTGCACACAGTATAAACAATACGTGCAAAGACAAACTTAAAGCTCAATTACTGTACACGTACCATAACCTATAACTTGACCAGCCATGACCTACATCTTGCCTATACTGATCGCCATTACCGAAATAAGTAATACAGTTTGTATTGAATATTTTTGAAGACAAAAACAAATTGTTTTAAGTGATGTATATTTAGGTAATTATTGGCGCTGTATTAGTGTACGCATGTGTTTTGTCTGTAATTTTAATGTGTTAGTATAACCAAACCGAATGAAAGTGATGCGAGGTAGAAATGAATTCCGGTATTTTAATATTCATGGCTTGAATCTGTAGTACTAAACGCATGAGACAAAATCATCTCTGCTGAAAATATTCTGAGAAACCAGTGTTTATATGCAACGTAGTAACTTTAAAAACATTGCTACTGATCGTATTAGCAAATGACCTACAATGTTGTACCTTACAGATATCGACGAAGATTATTAAAATATTTGTAATTTTGAGCAGTACGTTTATGTTCATGCATTGTCTTTTTCCGAGATAGCGAAACAATTTTAATTTTGTATCATGTATAGGGTAAAGGAGACCACAAAATATATATTTTCCTCAAATCTAATGCAATTTTTTTTTAATTGACTGGAGAATAGTAACTATCGTCTTCTGTTATTTATTATATATGCTCCGACAGAAAATAATTTTGTCATAATAAATCATACGTAGACTTTAAAATTATAAGATACATACTGACATGTAAAAAATTGTGTTAAGCTATATTTACCATGTTTTATTTTACATTGTTCATATAAACAGCCAAATGAAGATACAAAAAACGATGGTCAAGTATTGATATTTTTATTTCGGCAGCAACACTACTATTATAATGACGTATATACTGACTCATGACATTAATATTGATAGCAAACCCCACACAACTGCAACAGAATATCGCCACTTGACCACAGTTTCTTCCAGTTCTGTTCACACGTGTAGTAAATTAAAGTGTCACTTGTGAATAAAAATACAGGTTAAGTGCAAATAACGTCATTCTCGTTACAGCTGTTTAATATTTTTGTTCACGCAGGTCTTCTATTGGCTGAAATTTGAAAGCAGATTCTCCAACACACAAAAATAACACGTCACTACTGCAAATTTCGTACCAACCTCTGCACATATTCCTCTTTGGAACCGTCGTTCATTTGACGCAATATTTCTAACAGAAGGCTTATGACACAATGATCCATGTTCACATTTTCGAGCAGCCGTCGTGACACAAGCGTCGTTCTAGTCGGAGTTACGACGGTTTTGAAAAAAGAACCATGCTCGACCAACAGGAATACCTTGTCCGACAAGGTAAAGGGCAAGACACAGGAGGGAAGAAAGATAGGCAGAGAGACATGTGGTTAACCCAGGATGAGGAACGTTGTTTGGTTGAGTGGGCACTCGCCCTCTGCAGAGCGGGTTTTTCGCTCACCGTTAACGACTTGCAGAATGGAGTGCAGCAGTTAACAAAGGGCTCCAGCGGGAATTTCCTTTTGTGAATGGGCGACATGAAAGGAAATGGTGTAGAGCGTTCCTTAAGCGACATCCTACACTTAGGCTAAGAATGCCACAGAACCTGACCACCAGCAGGGCTGCCAACACCCAGGACTAGGTCATCTCATGGTACCGGGAAGTGTACACCTATCTTTTGGAAAACCAGATGGAAGACATCTTAAATGATCCCACAAGGATTTACTATGGGGACGAGTCAGCCTTTTGCCTTAACCCGGAAGGAAACAAAGTGCTGGGCAAAAAAGGAGATAAGTGTGTGTACCAAAGAGTAAATTGTGATGATAAAGAATGCCTCACAGTTCTGGTGACAGGCAATGCTGCAGGTGCTGTGTGTCCTCCACTGCTTGTCCTCAAATACGAACGGATACCACAGGACATAATTGCAGGTGTACCACGTGAGTGGTGCATCGGAAAGTCCCCAAATGGGTGGATGACTGGGCCTGTCTTCTATGAGTACCTGACAAATGTCTTCCACCCGTGGTTATTGAAAAACCAAATAACCCTGCCAGTGATATTGTTTGTTGATGGGCATTCTTCATACCTCACGCTGAATACGAGCATCTTTTGCAAAGCCAATGGCATTGTGCTCGTAGCATTGTTGTCAAATTCCACTCACCTCATCCGGCCAATGGATGTGGGTGTTTTTAAGGTATTGAAGGGTGCTTGGAAACAGCGGTCCATGAATTCCGAATTGAAAGGGTGGCTGCCAAGGAAGAGAGAACACTACGAAAGAAGGACTTCGCCAGCCTACTGAACACAGTACAGTACTCACGAAAACTATCACACCTGATTTGCAACATGCATTCCGGAAATGTGGCCTCTTCCCATGGGATCCATCGGCAGTAGATGTTGCACAACTAATTGCCAGACCACCAGTTACATGTGCCACTCCTACTTCTTCTTGCACAACCCCTGAACAGACAACACCCAGTACTAAATGCTTCTGATTCTTCACAGTTACTTGCACACTAGGAGTCAATAATGGGGGACAAGAAAGTGAAGCTATTTGAGGAGGCAGGTGATGTGTGGCAGGGTGATGTGGAGGACACTAGTCTGTTTGTGGTTTGGAGAAGCATGAAGACTGGTGGTGACAGTTCTTCTGCTCCACCTGAAACACCGCTAGTCCCACAAGCACAAGAGACTACACCAGCCAGTGCACCACCACCATCTGTTGACGAACCACCTGCCACAGTATCTGCGGAGACAGTTACTGATACAGCAGCCATACATGCTACAAGCACTGAGGGTACCACAACAGGTACTGCACCTGCCGCCCCTACGTGCATGCCATCATGCTCAGGCACCCAACCTACGAATATACCATCTCCTTTCAAACGGGCATTGTTCTGGCTTTCCCAGATAACTAGTAAGGTACAACAAAGGAAACGCAGAGAAAAAGAGCCAGCAGTGGTGACCTCGGAAGCGTGGAACAAGCATAGGGCGAATAAGGAATTAGAGAAACAGGGAATGCAGAAGCTGAAAGAGGAAAAGGCAGCAGAACGGTTAAGGAAGAGGTCTGAGAAAGAAAACAAGCTTGCACTAACAACAAGAAAACTTAAGCCTGTCCGTATAGTGTCTTCTAGCTCATCTTCAGAAGATGATCCTGTTCCTCTGGCATCTTCTAATGAATGTAGTGAAGAGGAACACGTGGAATTGCTACCTGTGCAAGAGGGGACACCACAGAATCTACGGCCTGGTGCATATGTACTGGCAACCTTCATGGGAGGAAAACGGGGATCCACGAGGTACCGCTATGTCTGTGTGATAGAGGCTGAAGACTGTGATGAGTATCAGGTCATGGGCATGCGTGCACAAAACGATAGCAAAACTGAGTTTGTGCCGCACGACACGGACATATCGTATGTCAACCAGTCCAATTTTATTGGTGTACTTCCAGCGCCAACCATGCGACAGTACGGTGCCAGAGTGCAGTACTGTTTTAGTGGTTCTGTGGATATATATGAAAACTAAATTTGTTTTTTTTTTATTCATTTTATTTAACTTAGTGTCAATGTTTGCCCATGCATGTCATTACTTAGGGTCTCTTGTGTTTGTAGGGTTATATTATTGTTATGTCTGTGTCATTCGGTATTGTTTGCTATGATTAATCCTTTGGAGATAAAAAGATCACTTGAAGTGCCATTGCTCTTAAGATAGTAAACTGAACTTATTAGTAGCAAATTAACCCAATTTGTATTTAATTTCACCAAGTTATGTTACGTTCAATCTTAGGTGCTATTTTCGAACTAAGTTACTGGTTTCAAATGGACTAGACGTTCTACCATTTCTTTTGTGTTAATGTGTACAAATACTCAAACCTATATTTATTGTGTTCTAACATTGTCTTAACATGATTGTTTCAGTTACTTTAGGCCTAGTAAGTACTAACTTACTTAATGTTAACTAATGTGTGTGTGTGTGTGTGTGTGTGTGTGTGTGTGTGTGTGCACGCGCGCGCATATCACTTCTCTGAATATTCAATTATTCTATTACATGTATATCTTAAGTAACTATAGCCTAATACAGTATATACTAATTCATCATCGTTGTAGCAATCTTAAAGTCATTTCAAAACAGCAGTATAATTACTATACCAGTACAACTTTTGTACATTTAGGTAACTAAGTTACAGTACCGGTGCTAAAACTACATTTTGCACCATTACTAAAAAACAAAGCATTTGACAGAAATAATGCAAGGCAAACAATATGTCGCAAACTGAAATATAAAACAGTATTTTTAATCCATATTACTCTGTATCACACAGTTTTAAAGTTATCGTCGAAAACGGCACTTTTTTTTGACAAAACACTGCAAGGTAATATGTTTTGCATGATATCTCAAAAATGAAGAATAGAACAGAAAAAATGCACGGCAAAGAAAACATAAGCAAACATATTTTAAACAAGATATCCCCCTACATTATTTCTCTATCTCACACAGTTTTAAAGTTATCGTTGAAAACGGAACTTTTTTTTCGTCACAACACTGTAAGGTAATACGTTTTGCATGATATCTCAAAAACTTTGAATAGAATAGAAAAAATGCACGGCAAAGAAAACATAAGCAAAAATATTTTAAACAAGATATCCCCCTACATTATTTCTCTATCTCACACAGTTTTAAAGTTATCGTTGAAAACGGAACTTTTTTTTTCGTCACAACACTGTAAGGTAATACGTTTTGCATGATATCTCAAAAACTTTGAATAGAATAGAAAAAATGCACGGCAAAGAAAACATAAGCAAAAATATTTTAAACAAGATATCCCCCTACATTATTTCTCTATCTCACACAGTTTTAAAGTTATCGTTGAAAACGGAACTTTTTTTTCGTCACAACACTGTAAGGTAACACGTTTTGCATGATATCTCAAAAACTTTGAATAGAATAGAAAAAATGCACGGCAAAGAAAACATCGGCAGCAACATTTTAAACAAGATATTCCCCTTCATTATTTCTCTGTCTCGTACGGTTTTGAAGATACAAGCTGTGATAATGTGTGACGATAGATGGGCCATAGGTGTGGCGGTAATTGGGACAAATGATTTTCGGCATGACGATAGATGGTACAAAACAACACTTTTTGCGGAAATTTATTACTTGTATGGTACTATGACTATCTTGTACTATACCTCGTATACGTATTTGGGAATATTTGGACTACCTTTCTGTGTCTTCAAAGTCAAAAAAACTTATTCAGGGTGGGATTGACATGCATATTTGCTGATATATTTCTTAACATGCCGATAGGAGACCTCTTACCTTATCTGTTTCAAAGATTTAAGTACAATAAACATTCACATATATTTGACCTTTACTGAAAAAATACACTCATTTTTACCAATTGTACTGTTGTATATAGGTAGTACGTGTGTGGAAGTGTTCTAGAGATGGTACGCTTTCCTTGGCCCCATAAGCAGAAATGGGAAACAATGTAGAATTTGTACAATGTGTCCCTACTTCTTTCAAGCACCACAAATGAGCATTCCAAAATTTCATACAGCAGGATTGGTATGAATGAGTGAGTAATATATGCGAAATGGTATGTATCATGAGGTATGTGTGCAGTGTATGCTGTAGAATAGAGGACTATAGGCCATTCGGAATAAAGTGAGCACTAAAGATTTAACCTTTGAAAAAAATCACTAGCCGTTACTGCATATAAGCCAACATTAACAACAGTTACATTTTTGTTTGTATGGTTGGTAGCGAATAACTGCACGTAGTCCCGTGTATTTTCTTATTTGAATACAGCATTAGTGAAACTACATCAATTGCAAACGACCT
>PNEQ01023340.1:0-20227 GCA_003012365.1 Medauroidea extradentata
TCTGTATGTTAATAATTTAGAGTTACGATTACTTAGAAGTAACTGATAATTTTGTATAATGTTTTCAGTATCGCAACATTAAGTAGGTAACACACATAATAATATTAATTGCAGCTCCCAAAACTAATGAAATCTATCTTCCAGTCTGCCGAATAGCTGTAATAGACGTTTAAACTTGCTTAAAATAATTTATATATAACGATACCTTTAATTTCCAAACCTATATGTAAACTAACAGCAGTTAAAATAGCATTTTACGATATGAAATTTAATAAGTGATAAATAGTGCGTCTGCTTAAAAGCAGGACATCACAAGCTTGATTTACTAATATTAAGAAACTGGAACTTCAATTTTTCGGAAGAGATCTTATAAAATTATCAATAAGTTACCTTATTTACATAGGTTACATAATATAAGGTAAATTTGTCTCAACTAACATAACTGTATTTGCAGATAACATGCTGTTTTATGAAGAAGAGTACTTCAACTCTTTCCGTGGTGTTTTGCACCGAGCCACGAAGATCTGTGGTCTAGAAACATTCCTTGTCACGTTCACACATCGTGCCAGCAAACCTCAAGTACATTTCAACCGGTCTGTACCAGCGACAATCTACGCTGGCATCGTTATTGCCTTCAATATATTATCATGGACAACTTACGTTAAAGGATTAACTACACTTCATAAAATAGGTCCTATCT
Source organism: Medauroidea extradentata (assembly GCA_003012365.1). NCBI lineage: Eukaryota > Metazoa > Arthropoda > Insecta > Phasmatodea > Phasmatidae > Medauroidea > Medauroidea extradentata. Next base: position 701 of record PNEQ01023340.1, read on the forward strand.
TAGTAGCATGTTTGTTTGCGTCGTTACTCGATATTAATCTAAAATTGGTAAGCTACATGAGCATGTGTTTCAACAAACAGTCCAGGAGTGAAATAATCCAGACGTTTGTGGATGTAGACCATAAATTATTTGATAAGCCTCGTACGCACTACGGGACGAACTATAAACATTTTGTAGTAAGCATCATAGCAGTATGCATTTATGTTGTTGTATATCTCAATTACTTCATGTGGGTTGACAGGCACACAAATACACATGTAACAGTGAATTTAATTATACATATTCTGTCCAATTCGATCAATCTAACTGTGACGTTAAATTATATTCACTGGGTTTTCCAAGTGTTGCGACGTCTAAGAGCGTTGAATACGCAACTTGGTAAATTTTTTCCAGTCAGGAAAGATGTTAGTGACGTCACCAGCACAACTGAAACAACTGGAGGGGCACTGCAGTCCTCTAGTCAATCCTCTACTCAGTGTGTAGAGACAGAGGGTTCTCATAGAACCGCAGGATTCTGTGGAATAATTTTGTATTCTGCACCTTGTTACGACGAAATTGATGTTTATTCATTAAGGACAACCTACGAGAAGGTTGCCAACTGTATATTTCTCATAAACGATTGTTATGGTATCCAAGCTTTAGCTGTTATTTACTGCACATGTGGAGTTATTACACAATCAGTTTTCAATGGTTTAGGACTTTTAAAAACTGAAAACAGTAATTTGTACAAAGTGCTTTGCTTGGGCATACTTTGGATCATTATGTACGTGTACCAGTCATTATGCATCGTATCATCGTGCAGAAGCACTAGCATGGAGGTGAGACGCACTCTGGACATAATACAAGAACTGTTGGTGGAACTACCTCCTGAAGACAATATGAGAGAACAACTGAACATGTTCCACGACCAGATCTCTAGCAGAGACTACTCCTTCAATGCTGGAGGAGTTCACTTGATAGACAACTGCTTGCTTGGTGCGATGGCCATGTATGTGGTATCAAATATCTTGGTTTTAACACAAATGAAGTAGCTTATTGACACAAACTCTTATGCTTGGGATGAACCCCGAAGTTACTTGGCATAAATGTTTGTTCGAAACTGAGTGTGAAATTAGGTTTTATTGAGTAAATCACCAGATTTAAGTTATGTTTCAAATAATAGCATATACAGGATGAGTTTTAATTCAACCGACACACTTTGTGGGGGGATTCCTTGTGCAAAATAAGGTAGGGTTTACATTTAACAGTTTGGCCGGAAAAGAATATTAAGGGCGTTACGAGCACATGAAACAGAATGTGCAGAATCGATTTTAGTAAACCCATCGAAAACCGTTAGAGGTATCGCAAAAAACATTCGAATACACGTTTAAGGAAACTAAAACCTATGATCTTTGAAATATCTGTGCAATGTGAGTGTATAACTGGATTTAGTTGCTTGCACGTACTCCATTGCGAAATAATTTACTGTCGAAAGAAAACTAGAAATAATACAAAACAATATAAATAAGCATAGTATGCTATAGTCAACAGGCTACACATACAACATAAGATTTAAAAAAATGGAATCGGGTTAAATAGAACAAGGAACCAACGGGTAATTAATGAAAATAACAAATATCAAAAATGAAGTATGAAACCTTAGTTGATATGTGACACAATACTAAGACGAAACAAACACAGAAGATATCAGACACATACAGAAAAAACAACTGACAACACAAACAATGAGATGAAACAAAATACTGTAGTCTTCCAGACAGCAGTATAACGAAGTTTCGGAACTGGAATCTGTTCCCGTCATCAGGCAGACACTCAGGGTTCAGGAATACGAGTGCGACTGTTTTGTTTCGTCTCATCGGTGTTTCGTTTGTTGTTTTTCTATTCGTGTCTGACATCAACTGCCCTTTTGTTTCGTCTCATCGTTTCGCTTGTCAACTTAAGTTTTTTTTTATTTTTGTTATTTCCATGTATTATCAAATTGTTCCTTGTACTATTTTACCCCATTCCATTTTTTGGATCTTTATGTGGCGTGTGTATCCTGTTGACTATAGCATACTCTTTTTATTAATGTCTTTTGCATTATTTTTACTTTTCTTTTCACAGTCATTTATTTTGCAGCGGAGTATGTCCTAGCAAATAAATCCAGTCACACAAAGACCTGTTTCCTGACGACATGATATTGGTACGAAACATCTCCCTTTGTATGAAAATTGGGTAGGCGAGGTTGCGATCGTATGACATTTCGTACCCGCAACGTTATCTCGTGGTTTGATGTTTTTTATGAAAGAACATGTGTTAAACAACAAAAAAGGTTGCCATGGTAAAAACCCCTCCGGCCAACCGTTTCCCCAAAAACAAAGACCGACGTATACGTGGGTAGATTGAAATGGCGTTCCCCAACGCCTGTGTTGTTATGCTACTTATCAGGCACTGCTACTACAGGGGTAGCGGTGGTCAGGCGGCCACCTCTCTTTACTCCAACGTAGGCGATGCGGTTTTGATACCCGGTGGGGAGCATGTGTAAAATTCCGATGGCCGCGTCGGTAAAATACCCTCCTGCGAAATGTGGCGGCAAATCTGCGACCATTAGTATGTTGGAAAGGTGGAGGGAGAATGCAACCTGTGTGGCACTCCTCGTACACTCAGAATGTGCTGTGGAGTAGAATGCGGTACATGTGACGTTTGAACATTGTTTTCCAACAGCGCTGGAAAACGTTAGCTGTGTTCGTGTATGTGAAGGTGGGGGCCGTGCTCTGCATTGTTAGGGAACGTTCTTCGTGGCCCGAACTTGCCGAAATGTATATTGTGTACGGAAAGGGGGCTAATGCATGAGCAGCACAACGCATGTACAGAGAGGATATTTGAACAGAAGGAAGCCTCATCACACAAAGTTTACCACACTGCACCGCCAGTTGCGGGAGACTGGCCACATGGATGTGATGAGACCAAATGCTGGGCGTCAGCGCCATGTATGAACGGTATGTACTGAAGAACAAATGCTGCAAATAGTTATAAAAAACTGTCCAACCGTTAGTACGTATACTGTTGCCAACAGGCTTAACATCAGTCAGCGTACTGTTGTGCAGGTATTGAACGAACAGATGCTGCATCCATATCATTTGCAGAGGGTGCACAGCATTGGGCCGGCCGACTTTCCGAGGCGACTCCGTTTTGCAGAATGGTTCCTGCACTAAGTACAGGTAGTACCTGGTTTGCAACGAACATTCTCTTTACGGACAAGACGTTCTTCCAACGGGATGGCATATTAAATTCGCTTAATAGCCATGTCTGGTCAGATGTTAATCCGTATGCGATATTTACCCGCAGTCACCAGCGGTTATTCGGCGTCAATGTGTGGGCTGGTATCATAGGTGATGGGTTAGTAGGGCCGTACCTGCTTCCACCCCGCCTTGATAGCGACAGATACCTTGTGTTCCTACGGGAAACTATTCCGGAGTTATTGGAAGATGTGCCATTGCAAACAAGACGACGAATGTGGTTACAGCACGACAGTGCCCCACCCCATCGTGATCATATCGTCCACGCGAACCTGAGCAACGCATTCTCCGACCGATGGATCGGTAACAGTGGACCCATTGCGTGGCCTGCACGTCCACCTGACCTTAACCCATTGGACTTCTCTTGGGGGCTGATGCGGGGTACGTGTATGAGACCCAGGTGCTTAGTAAAGAAGATCTTTTTTGGGCGGATCGTCACCGTGGCTGGTAACATGTTCGATAGGCAAGGTGTCTTTACATGTGTCCGGCAAAACGTGGTGCGTCGCTGCGAACTGTGTGTGGAAAATAGAGACAGTTTAATCGAGCCATTCTTGTAGGTGTCAATGTGAAATTAAAATGGACGGACAGACACGTACACTACTCACTTGCACCGCTGGACTCCACTGCATACGTGCGTGGTAGCGATGTGGTAGATAGATGTGGATGGCTCTGAACAGCAATGGCTGTCGAGCCATTTCGCAAAGGGGGTGAACGATGTGTGTACGGAGCAACAACAGAATGTAAGGGCATGGGTAATGGGTGATCCCCTAGTCAACCTATCGACCAACGACATTCTCCACGTGTGGAACACTGTAGCTGGGGGTGGCTATGCCGTATACTATGCAGACAAACACATGAAGTCAGTGCATTTGGGCCCTTGTTGCTTGAACGATTAATTGCGTGGTCACTGTAGCCCATTAACATTCTTTCCGCCATAAGAGCCAATGTATTTTACACGAATTTTGAGGAAAGCGTTTTCAAACACATTTCTGTGAGTACCTACATCCACTACTGTTTGTGCAAGAGCATACCATTGTTGAGCTAACTTAATGCATTTATGCTAGTTTCAGATATTTATTTAACATTTTGTGTCCAAAGTTGTTCTTTTTTTGCTAGCAGCAAGCAGTTGCACATCGTCAGTGACAATGCGTAAATAAACAATGCATGTGGCAGTATTTTCAGGTTAGTTCGCTAGGTTTACCTACAAAAACAATTGTTTAACCCCATAATTTACACAATGCAAACATGAAACATGGCCTTTTACTCATGGAACGTAACAGTGACAGATATATTGCCCGTACCTGTTTGCTATTTACACCCGAATGCAACACTTGTAACCGTTTTCATTCAGATCTGTTCGTTCTTCTGTATCAATACCATACGAGGCGCTTACGAAAACCTTACTCGAACTGCTCGATGCTGTGTGTTCACGCAAAACTGGCATATATACGTCTACTTCAAGGAAGTCCCAACATGTCATCTGCTGTATAGTCCTACCTCCATGCACTGAGGTGATCCCACCGGGTATCGAACCCGCATCGCTTATGTTGGAGGAAAAAGATGTGGCCGCCTGACCACCGCCACCCCTGTAGTAGCAGTGTCTGATTAGTTGCATAACCACACAGGCGTTGGGGAACGCCACTCTAATCTACCCGCAGATACGTCTGTCATTGCTTTAGGGGAAATGGTTGGCCGGAGTGTGTTTTACAAAGGCGACCTTTTTTGTGGTTTAACAGATGTCTTATCAACAGGAATCAAACCACGAGACAATGCTGCGGGTACGAAATGCCATACGATCGCAATCTCGCATACCCCATTTTCCTACAAAGGGAGTTGATTCGCCAGAAAACAGGCCTTTGTGTCCTCCAACACGTATATTTATGCTTTTTGCGATACATTCAGCAGTTTTCGATGGTATCATTAAAATCGATTCTGCACATCAATTTTCATGTGGTTGTAATGCCCCAAATATGTTTTTCCGGTTAAATGTAAACCCTACCTTATTTTGCATATGGAATCGCCCCACAAGGATTGTCGATCGAATTCAAACTCATCCTATATAATTTAATACCTTCATTACACTGTGTGTTTGTCATTGTTCTAACACTTTAGAGAGTGTTATAATATTGCTGTTATATGTAAATTCAAAATAAATATTTAGCATGTCGTGGTATGAAACGTGTGGTAAGGCGGCCTCCTGCCTTGTACACAGCGTTGCAGCGTTCTAGAAGAACTCTTATTTTCTAAGAAACTTCTCAGCGGGTTTGTTTACGAGAAAATATTAAACAAACACTTCAAACGATATCGGAAAGTTAGTTTCAAAACATCACGTTAATTATAAAGGCCATTTAAGAGTCCCTCAAACTTACTAAAACTACACTTTTAGATCTATTATCAATATATTATATCGAAACAACTTCTTAAAGAATACACGTGAAACTATGTTAGAAAGGTGTATTGGACTTTACTTAAAACTTTCCACCAATGAAAATGTGGGGTCGCCACTGAAATTGTGAATCAGGTGAGTGTTCTGCGATACAACTACACGCCGTTTCAGTGTCTTGCGGTAGAGGCGATACAGCATGAGATAAGCCGGTTAACATAGCCATTGACACTTTGCCTCACTCACACAAACCCAAGGTCAGTACGCGGGCGCCTTAATGTGGTCGTCTGTCCAGGCTGCCGAGGAATCTGCAGAACTTCGACCGATATATGTTTATTTCAAAACTGCTCAACGTGTGAGGGTGTTGTCTGTTTAGTAACAACATGCAAAGATCGTTACATGAGTGTATACCCGTCTTTTTTCCAATAATCATTCAATTTGGTTCTCTTGAGGCTGAAAATAACGCAGAATCTTTAACATAAGTATAGTCGTGTACAACACACCATTATCTTCAATAAAACCTTATAACATTATCTCACAGAGGCAAAGAAACAGCACGTCAGTTTAGTTATTTGCGTCTAGATGCCAGTGTGAGGCGTGGCGTGCATTCGGTGTCGTCCTTACTGCATCCGCCCAGGCCGCCACCTTAATATCAGTCAGTCAGGCATACAAGACGTCACTAAATAAGATGCAAATCTTGTCCCCGAGTTGTAGATGTTTCTGAAACAAATATATCTATGCACGACACCTAGTACCGCAATGGCTGGGAAATATATACAGATAAAAATTGTCACAGGCTAGAAACCTTACCTGAAGTAGTTTGTCGGAGCTCACGTTCATGTCGTATAAGTGAACATTTTAATATCAGTAATAACGAGTACAGAATTAAGTACACTACGGTGTTTACTGTTGAGGCGACTGTGGTAGAGGAGTTCTATATACTGTCAAGTAATAATAAACATTAATTCGGGTACAAGGATCTGGGCGAATCCTGGCCCACATGCACGCACTGCCGCAGGAAAGGCATAGACATGACATGTGTTTATTTACTTTCTTAAAAAAAAAATAGAAATATGCGGCCTAGCAAAAGACCAATAATTTTACGGAGAAAATAGAAAATTAAAGATCAGAATCGAATGAAAAATGGAAGTCAGGGAAACAGGCTCAATTGTTTTTCGTGTGGGAGTCCAGGACATGACACCCACAAGTGTGAGAGTAGGTATAAAAGGTTCCACAAGAAAGAAGGTCACAACCAGACAGTAAACTACAGGAAAAAGTATAGCAGAAATTATGTTTCAGAGAATCAGGGAAACAAGCCTGTGTGTATGTAAAGAAGCAGAACAGTAAACTACGTAAACCTAAATATGGATTCACAACCAACACTTAGCGTACGTACGTGTGCAAGTACAAACACTTAGTGTGCATGCAAGTATTCGCATCACCATGTAGTGCGCGTACATAAATGACTGAGTTGGTCAACTTTCCACTTCTTACGTACTTACGTCAAGTAGGGGTTGTGAATCCAGGTTAAAAGTGGCCGCAGGAACGTAAGACTTAATTTAATCTTGAAAATGCGTTCTTTTTAATCATAACTAATTTAGTAATTCGTTCCAAAACAATAAACGTTACGTAAAGCCGACATTGCACTAACTAAAGCGAATTTTTTGCATGTCTGTGGTGGTGTGAATAAAATCTCAAAAAACTTTTACGTACGCACGAACGTACGTGCGTTACGTGCTGTTACGAATCCTGCTTTAGTAATGATCTACAGCACATTTCAGAAGGAACAAAAGGTGTTAGAGGGATCGAGGACAAAGGACTGTATTGTCTGTTCATACATGTCAGATTTTGGGAGAAAAATTGAGTGTTTGTTAGGTACAGGATCTGATTTAACATTAATAAAAGAGAGTCTTTTGAGTGACGTTGTACAAGTTCTAGATACAGCCAAACAATTCAGCGGGTTAGTTTGGACTTGATGACCACAGACGGGACGTGTAAGTTATGCTTAATGATATATATAAAAAAAAGGAATGTCAAGCAAGAGTTCTAGGACAAAGGAAGGTATAGTCTACTTGTAAATGGTAGAACTTGGAAGTAAAATTGAATTTTTGTTACATACATGATCTGATCAAAATTAATACGAACAAGTCTTTTGAGCGACGAGGTACTAAGTAGCAGATACGGCCACCCAGATAAACGGGATAGCAACGGAATCGATGAACAAGGGCAGGACACCAAGTTATACGTAGTGCAGAAATATATTATTGGATAAATGTCCTCACGAATGTTGTCAAGGTACTGATTATCTGTCGACAACTAGAAACTAGGATGGTCATTGATTAAGAGAAAATGGTGTATGGATTATAGGGAAAGTTTATTCTATTTTAAGTAGAAACAAATAGAGCGAGAGAGTCAGCGAAAGTTACTGTGCCGGCCAAAATTTGATGTATATATATGCATAATAAAGAGTAGAGGTACTAATTCTAGCGGCAGAAACACTGTCTGTAGGACATAGAGCATTAGAAGTGCAAAATAATTGTGCGAATAGAAACCCCACAAGAGGACGTGTTGAGGTTAAATCAACCAATTTGTTTAAAGCAGATAAAGAACGAGTGTTAGTGTTACCATTTCCAGAAGGAGGATATCCTAATGGTATTGTATTGAAACTAAATAAATTTATAATTATTATTTAATAAAGAAGGTATTATGCATTACGTAATAAAATTGCCAATTTTAGAGTTATCATTGTTTAACACACATAAAGTAGTACCATTACCTATTCACAGTAAGAGTTCCAAAGATTATGTATTTACCAGTCCAGAAAAGGATTATAATATTATTTGTTGGCATAGGCTATGTATGTGTAACGCAACATTTGAATCATTGTGTATACTCCACTGTGCATGCTATCTATGGTGATTGTGTTCCAAGTTATTTTGTAGTAAGAGAACCAGTATAAGTGCTTGTGAGAAAGTGTACTTTATTGAGCCTATTCTACATTGTACCCGTAACTTTAGTGGGTTCTTCAGGTTATGGGCCCAGGTTCCCTGAAATTAGAAAGATTATGGCAATGGACCCTAAGAATAAACATGCATGGAATTTCTTCATTCGGTGGTTCGGACTTCGGTAATTGGATCTACAGAGTTAAGTTCATTCTAGAAGGGAATGAACTTTTAGAAACTTTGGAAGTCTTACATTAAGGTAGAAGAATTAACGACTGCACAAAAAACCATGAACACAAAGGCGAAGAATATATTTGTTCAGTGCATAGCCGACAGCCATCTTGAAGTCGTTAGAGAGTGTCAAACAGCAAGAGAGATCGTCCAGAAGTTAACTGCCATATTTCAATGCACATGCATTGCATCTCAGTTATTACTAAGGAAGAGGTTATTAACACTGAAATATAGTGATGGAATTTCGCTTAGTGAATTTTATATTCAATTTGATAGGCTCGTAAGGGAACTTAAAGAGTCTCATGCTAAACTTAGTGAAAGCGAGGTTATTTGCTATTTAATACTTGCAATGCCTAGTTCGTTTGATAATATTGTTACTGCTATTGAAACACTAAACACTTCTCTTACTTTATAATTTGTAAAAAAAAAAAAAAAAAAAAAAAACATTGCTTGATGAAGAGATGAAAAGGAAGGGGTTAAAAGTAGGCCTAACTGAAGGGGAAAATTCGCAGGCGTTTCTAAATAGAACATATAGAGTTAATGCAAAAGAAACAAAGCCCTTTATGTTCGAGTGTTACAGGTGTGGGAAGAAGGGTCACAAAATGTCGGAATGTAAATTTAGACCACCAGCGCCATATAAAACTTACGGTAGGAAAGAAGCTAACAGTACAGACTCTACTCGAAATGAAATTTGCTTTATTACTGGAAGTAATCTAACCATTGAAAGAACTAATAGAGAAATTTATTTTTATGTAGATTCTTGTACCTCAGATCATTTAATTAATACTGACAAATATTTCCATGAGTTTATTCGGTTAAAGAATCCTATAAGAATAAGCATTGCTAAAAGGGAAGAATAACTCGTGGCAGTAAAGATTGGAAATATTCTAACTGAAGATTGTAAGTAAGTAAATGTAATGTATGTTCCAGAGTTGAGAAGTAACTTACTTTCAGTAAGGAAAGTAGAAATGTCGGTATTAGGTGTAAAATTTGAAAATAACAAAGTAATTATTTATAACAATAAACGTGTAATAAAATAAGGTCACATTGAGAACAAGGGAAGTGCATGCACAGAAAGCTTATTCAAAAGCAGTAAATGATGAGGCATGGCATAGGCGGCTTGGAAATGCATCAGTGGAAAAATTTAAGGTATTGAATAATAGAAGATTGATACACTCTGAATTGTCACAATCAGAAATACTATGTGAATCATGCATTAAAGGTAGACAGACAAAACGGACATTTAACAGTGAATATCGACATAGCAAGAGAATATTAGAATTGATACATTCTGACCTTTGTGGACCAATAAATCCAGTCACACATGACGGTAAAATGTATATGTTAACCTTTTTAGATGATTACAGTCACTTTGGTATAGTATATCTGATAGAAAATAAAACTGAAGTGTTGAACTGCTTTAAGAAATATACTGAAATGGTTGAAGCCAAGATCGGTACCAGAATACCCAGGGTTAGGTATGACAATGGTAAAGAGTATATGATTCATGCATTTAAAGATTACTGTGACAAGAAAGGAATTAAAATAGAAACTACTATAGCATACTCTCCCCAGCAAAAAGGGAAGGCTGAAAGGTTGAACAGAACGATCATACAAAAGGCTAGAACTTTTATAACTGACTCAAATTTTACAAAAGAAATGTGGGGTGAAGCAGTTTATATATTTATGTACATAATCAACAGGCTACCTACAGTTGATAAGAAGATACCGGCAGAAATAGGGTTTGATGAAATACCAAATTATGACAAATTAAGAGTGTTTGGCTCAGAAGCATACATGCACATAAATAAAGAACATAGGGAAGGTAAAATGTCAGAGAAATCAAAGAAGCTCTTCATGATTGGATACTGTAACAATTGCTACAGATTATGGAATGCAGAAAAAATGTGTTATTCAAGCCAGAGATGTGATCTTCAATAAAGAAAATAAACTAATTAAGAGTATTTATTTGGGTTCTGAAATGCAAAATTCAATAGAGGGGAATGTTAGCCAGCCGACAGTAACAATGAACGATAAACTGAGTAAAAACAAAGAGAAGCACGTGACAAAAACATGCAAGAAGACACTGAGAAGAAAGGAAGTACCGATACGCAGCAAAGGGAAAAGAGGAGCAGAAAAATGCCAAGCTATTTGCTTGATGATTTCCACGAGTGTGAATTTTCAGCCTTCAGTGTATAGAGTAAGATACACAATGTGCCGAAAAAAAATAGAGCAGACCTACAAACAACTGAAAAGGAAGAGTGGATGAAAGCAACTGGAAAAGAGAAATATAATACTTGGGACAATTGTTAAAAAACCATAAAATAGTAAAGTTATTCATAGTCGTTGGGTTTTTTTAAGAAAGGGGAATAATGTTTATAAAGCAAGGTTAGTAGCAAAGGGGTATGAAACAACTGAGTGGAGCGATACATATGCACCTGTGGGTAAACTGTCGACTTTGAGAACATTATTGATTATCGCAAACAAGGAAAACCTTATTGTATAACAAATGAATGTGAAGAAAGCATTTTTGCACGGTATTCTACGAGAAGAAATTTACATGTGTTTATCAGAAGATATGTAAAGTGATGAGTTTGTTTGCAAATTGAATAAGTCATTATATGGACTGAAACAAAGTCCCAGATGTTGGAATGATGTTTTTCATACATTGATGATGGAAAGTGGTTTTCAGCGTTCAGTTTATGACACAAGTCTTTCTAACAAAACTGATGATATTTTTATTTGTCACTGTAATGAAAATATTATCAGCGTGTTTCAAATGGAACTTAAATCTAAGTTTGATATGGTGTGTTTAGGACCAGCGAAACACTTTTTAGGGCTAGAAATAGATAGAAATTCATTGAAAAACTGTTAGAAAGGTTTAACGTGAAAGGCTGTAAAGGTATAGCTACACCAGTTAAGAAGGACCTACAACTAATCAAAGGAACAAATGTTGATCTGATAACTAAACATCCTTATAACGAACTTGTAGGTTGTCTGACATATTTAATTATTGGCACTAGACCTGATCTAAGTTTTGCAGTTAATATGTGCAGTCGATTTCAGGACTGTGCAAATGGTACTCATTGGAGTTACTTGAAAATAGTACTTAGATACTTACAGTATACTAAGGATTTGGGGTTGTGTTACACAAATGTGTCTCAGGCTGAACATGATGTAACCAGTTATACAGATTCTGACTGGGCTGCAGACTGTGTAGATAGAAACAGCACTTCAGGCCTGTGTCTATTCTTGTATGGTAATATTGTTTTGTGGGCTACAAGAAAAGAACAAACGGTGTCACTTTCTACAGCAGAAGCAGAATATGTAGCTCTTAGTTCAACAGTGACAGAAATATTGTGGTTCAATGGACTGTTAAGAGTAGTTTGAGTGTAAATTGTAAATTTGTGTTAACTTTTGTTGACAATCAAAGTTGTATTCACATGGCAAAGAATAAGGATTGCAAAAGAGTAAAACATATAGATATCAGACACCACTTTATCAGAGATGTAATTCAGACAGGTGATGTTATTATCAAGTACATTGCTTCACCAAAACAGAAGGCAGATATTTTTACTAAATCATTAAGTAATGATGTTTTCAGTTATCATAGGAATGCCCTAGGTTTAAGGAATATTGTTGAAATGGAATGATCGAAAGTTAATGTTATGAGAAATCAAATGCTGTGTTAAGGGGAAGTGTTGGCATATGCTACCGTCTCCTATTATTAGCATGTAACGTGAAACATATCTAGTGATTATCTGCAGACATTCAAAACCTATGATATTTTTATTTTAAAAAGAGCGAAAAACAAAAAAAAATTCAAAGAAATTAATACAACTGTCAAAAGAGGCTATTATTTTATCGTCGTCACAAGCGATCCCATTAGTAAACTTTTACTAGAACATTTGTCCAATTTTCTTGTTAACAAGTGAATAGTTCCATACTGAATTTTCTCGTGCGTTCATTGTCACGTAACGTTTTATCTGTTTCCTCGAACATAGAAATTGATGGTAAAATGTGTTTTGTAGGTCACGTTTGTTCAGGTAACGAGTGTTTTCTCTAACGGAGGATGGAATTTTTTTTTCCTTTTTAGTGTAGATCAATAATTCCCGTATGCTTCGACCGTCACTGTTAGATTGAGAGCGGTCAGTTAATCTACTCTCTGGCAAGAACAGCGGCATGGTATTGAGTAGGACAGAGTTTGTTGCCGAACATTAGGTGAGAATACTCAGAATATTAGTACATTAACTGACTGTGTTTACGTGTTTATAGCTCGTATTTGGACATGATTTGTGAAACATCATTTTTGAATGATCACTATACAATAGTATATTCATGATAAATGGAATCCCTTTAGATTCCAGGATACGTATATCTCTTGTTGTACTGTATTTACCGTTGGTTATTACATGCATACACTTGTCGGCAAGAAGCACACACAGTGTGTGAATTTCACTGCACTGAAATGTTTACGTCAGAATTTCAGTCAATTTATACGTTTTTAGCAGGTTTAAAGAAAATACTAAACTAACCCACTAAAAGTTAGAAATTTTCTATAAATTATTTCCGGGCTTATTTGTGAACATTATAAGATAGAATTGTGTAATTCAAATATGTAATTTCATCTATAAAGTTTCAGGCAATGCCTATAAAATACAAACCACTTTATAAAATCAAGGATAAGATAATTGGATAGGCTAAAGGTTCTGTTAAAATATTTTTTAAGCAGGGATGCATACTTGGAGAGAATATACAGCTGGACTGATATTTAATTGTTTAGCATAATACACTCTTCAAATGCTACAATAAAAAAGCTACTGTTTTGTGTTTTCATATTGAGATTAATATTGGAGTTAGGATATTCTGAACATGACTCTCCTTATTTTTTAAATGTCTAGTCACAAAACTGTGACGACAAGAGCTAACAGGACACTATAAGGAAGTACTCGTATTTAATTTAGACAAGATGTGTCGGATAGTTTCAGAAGTTTAGAGGATTTTAAAAATACAATATATATATATATATATATATATATATATTTCAAAACTATTTTGTAGAAAGAGTTTCAAGCTTTCAGGAAATGACTTTCCCTATTCCAGACGTGGAGATAGGCAGACCAACAAGGTGTTCGTAAAACCATTTTCACCGGGTCTCTTTTATATGTTTTGCACGTGAACGAAGGACGTAACAAGGCGTATCTGAATTGTAACTTATTTCAATTATGATCGAAGTCACGGAGAAACAAAACATAATTTTGAAATGCACATAAGTATAATATAATAAACCAATAATTAAAAAGATCTTAAATATATATAAACGAATAAATGACTGACACATCAAACTGCAGCCCAAACCACTGGACCTAGAATCGTGAAATTTTTGTGGGGGTTCCCCTCAGGTCGTAGGCGAGCACTAAGAAAGGATTTTTCGAAATTCGACCTCTGAGGGGGTGAAAAGGGGTGAAATGTGTTTCCGAAGAAACGTCGATAGAGCTCGAACCCGACGGCATAACATCGTGATTTTTACTTTAATAAGACACTTGTAAAAATGCATAAGGATTTTTCGAAGTTCAACATTTAAGGGGGTGAAAAGACCTTAAAAGTGTTTTCAATTAACTATCGATATCTATCGAACCCTTCGGGATAGAGAGTTGATATTCACTTGAAAATATTGCTTACGTAAATACCCAAAAAGAAGTTTTAGGTTTTTTTGAAATTCGACCCCCAGGCAGTAAAAAGGGGCAAAATGTGTTTTTTTATTAATCGTCTATATCTGTGAAATACAATTGGCTATCGTCGTGATTTTAACTTTAATTGGTTACTTTTACAAATGTCTACGACAGGACTCAAAGACGTTTCGAAATTCTTTATATGAAGTAGTAAAAATACGTAAAATGTGTTTTATATTATTCTTCCATATCTATCGAATCAATCGAGATATCGAAGTGTTCTTTGCTTTAAATTGGTGCTTTTGTAAATATCCCAAGTACCATTTAAAATATATTTTCCGAATTCGGCCAAACTGGTTAAAAAGGGGTAATATGTGTTTTCGACTCACATTCGACATGTATAGATCCCACAGCTTTTTATATAGCGACGTGATTTTTGTTTAGGATTGATGCTTACTCAAATACCTAAAAAGTAATTTCAGGAATTTTCGAAATTTGCCACCTAAGGACGTGAAAAGGGTTGAAAAGTGGTGAAAAGCGTTTTCAATTAATCGTCGATATATCTTGAACCCAGCGGGCTAATGTTGTGTTTTTACGTCCACGAGATATCAATAAAGTATTCTAAAACGTAATTCAAGGGTGTTTCGAAATTAACTCTCTTAGGTGGTGAAAAGACCTTGAACGTGTTTTAGATAAATCCTCGATATCTATCGAACCCGTCGAGATATACAATTAATTTTTGCTTCAGAATGATGATTACAGAAATTACCGCAAAACTGTTTTCAGGTTTTTCGAAATTCGAGTTCTCAATACTGCGCAGGGGTGATATGTGTTTTTTTTATTGAATTATCGATTTTGATTCTACTGAACGGGCTAGCGATGTGATTTACACTTCAGTTGGATACTTATACAAATGTCTAATATGTTAATTTAAAATATTTCGAAATTCGACACCCAAAAGGGTGAAAAAGCACAAAATTTGTTTTCCATCAACCCACGATATCTATCTAACCAGTAGCGATATTGAGGTGTTGTTCGTGTTAGAGTGATGCTTACGTAAATATTAAAAAAAAATGTAATTTTTTTTATAAGAAACGTGATTATTAAGAATAAAACTAAGTTGGTCAATATTCAAGGCAGACGACCCGAAAAGCAGGAACGAGCAACGAGAAACAACCTATACAGGAGTTTCACTCTACAGTAACCTATCGAGACGTGGTGTTGTACAACCTCTATGAGCCCTGGACACAGATATTTTATTTTTTTTAATAAAATTTTATTTTCATGAATTATTTCTATGTTACGTGACGCAGTTGTTTGTTACTCAGGTCTAAATTCCGGGAGGTTCTGGGCTCGAATTCCGTTAAAAGCTGCGTGCGAACGTTCAATTCTGACACAAAAACTACAAGACAGATCGAATTAGTGCAATTTACATGTAGTCTTTAAAAGGGGTAAAATTGCAGTTTGCTTTCCACATAGGTTCCTCTACAATGTCAGCTGACATATCGTCGGTATACTGCCAAAAGTGATTAAGTCATAAATGCTATTTCGTTTAAAAACAGTATTAAATTGTAGATATTAACAAAAATGTGGTATGTTACTATACTGTGACACAACAGTACGAAACGACGAATAGACTTTAAACTTGGGTAATTGTTCGTGAACAACATATACATATTCCTAGCTTTTTTATAATTTTGTCTCATTTTGATTTTGTCACTTTTGGCAGTAAACCGACGAAATATCATCTCACTAATCTCTAGTTTGGGGCACGAAATACGTTTCCGCGAAACCTTTACCCACTGAAACTTTGTAATGGCAATAAAGTTACAGTGAAAATTTTGAAAATATATAATTGAGGGCACCGTCACCAATGGTTGTGCACAGGGTAAATCAGATGTTTTTTCTTCAATTAACCTCTTACCTTAGGTGTCTGTAACTACCCCACAACCTCAAATTGGCATGGCTATAAATAAGGCCCAGGCGAAGTCGCTGTTAGTGGCAGGGACAAAATTAAGACTGCTTTTCGCGTGGACAGCTATAGCTACTTATCCTGCTGCAGAATTAGTTCAACTAGCCGCTTGGACATTCTAACACTTGATGACTGAAGTACCAATCTTGTGTACAAAGAGGTTTTTCAATTAAAGTAAATATTATCAGTTACGAATAATACTCGCGAGCAAAGCCGCGGGGGACTGCTAGTGTATATATATATATATATATATATATATGTATGTGTGTGTGTGATTGTGTGTGTGTACGCGCGCGTGTGTGTCTGTAACCTAGCATATGCGTTCTGATGATTGCGATGAAACTTTGGTTTCTGACAAAAAAACTACGAATATTAATAATTTTATTTGGTAAGCAAAAAGGGTAAGAAGGCAAAGCGGGGTTACCAGAAAATTTTTGAAAAAAAAAAAAAAAAAAAAAAAAAAAAAAAAAAAAAAAAAAAAAAAAAATTGAAATGGTAATACAACGGTTATTAATGACGCTTAAGGTTATTTTGCACTATTTTAAGTAGCATATAAAAATTTTAATTTGTCACTAAATAAATATAATGACCAGTATTTATGTTATTACTTGAGTTAAATTTGAAATATTGAAACGATTTTATCAAAAACTTATATTAATTATTTTATAAAATTTTTATTATTTTAAAGTATAGTTATTTAATATAAATAGAAAATAAAGAACATATTTACACAATGCTTAAGATAATTAGGAATACATAGACTGAAGTTTTGCACTATTTTAAGAAGCATTAAATTGAAAACCTCTCGAACGAAGTCGCGGTGGTAGTTGGTTACATAGTCGACTCTAAATATTACATTTTATCGACCGTATTAAAAAAAAAAAATCAGCAAATGAAGTAGTTCGTTTTAGCGATAGCATTGTACTTACAAAATGTTTACGGTACAGTGCGTACCTTTGACGATCATTTTGTGTACAACAATATTTAAAATATCTGGGTTTTTTTTCCCTCAGACACCGACTTTTTAATAACGGCGATACGTATGATAAATATTACTTATTCTGGCATATTCGTCAAAGTTACGTTATAAATTTGGTTGCTGTTTCCCCACACAGACAGACTGCAATAGCATATTTTTGTCTGTTTTGACAGGCCCGGATCACAGTGAAATAGTTTCAATGTATGTTCTTTTCGTAAACATACGAATGTAATGCACAGGTTAACGTTAGAAATACCAATGTTAAAAGTTTGTCGCAGGGAACATTTCTGCCGCTTGAGCGCTGGTATCGATAAAAGGTGTAATCTGACCAATCACAGAGCCGTCCCGAATTTTAAGTTAGTAATAAATTGATAATTTAAAACGCGAAATTGGTTTCTATTCACTGAAGGATTCAGTTAAAGCCTATTTAAATTTAACTACAGTTTCGTATTTATCTGGTCTCTTTGCGATAGCAGCGATACTGGTGGCAGAAGATTTCCTTATTCCAAACTCTCCCATAAGAAAATTCAATTTCTTTCTTACCTGTAGTAGAATTAAACTTAGGCCTACACAGGTTCAGAGGTTCCTGAAGATGGCCGCCTGCCAGGCCGCCGAGCTGTGTGTTGAGACTCGGGACATAGACGTTTAAACTGGACTCGCAACCAGCACTTGGCATACGTACATCCTTGTAAAATGTAGAAGCACTAAGTATGCATGCATGCATTAATGAGTATGGAAATGTACGATGTCTAACGGATGACTGGAATACTCAATCGTCAATCAAATCTGAACTACTCATCAAAATTCGATGAGATTTTTTTCCGAGTAATTATTTTATCAGCGGACGCTTATTTATATAGCACTATGCGGTAGTATACTTCACTTTCGAGTAAAAACTTAACAGCGGTTTTTAGAAAAATAAAAGCTTGAAACCACAAAATCTACAAAAATTGAAAAATGTCATTTTCATAATTTAATCTTAGACCAGTATAACAACGGAATTTAAAAAATAGTAGGGGTTTCATTTGATAATAATTTTACTATCTGAATATCTCTACGCGATAGGCTTACGATGTAAAAATTATTTTAAAATGAAAACGCGAGTATTTTTGAAATTCCGTTATTATTGAGCCTAGATATTATCATATTAAAAATTATAACAGTGCTAGTTTCCCATTTTTGTAGGTTTTGTGGTTTCAAGTCCTTATTTTCCTAAATTCAGTTTGTTAATTTTTTACTAGAAAGTAACGTATACTACCACCCATAACTGATGCCAATGCACGGAAGTAAGCATAATTGTATAACGGTAGCTTATTAAAATAAATGCAAAAATGTGATTTCAAATTTTTCTGTAAGGTGAATTATATTGGGAGTAATGCTATCCCAAAAAAACAACAATAAAATACAATTTCTTAAATAAATAACATTATATTAATCAACAACGCTCTTAATAGTGTCAAAACAGTGAATAATACAGTTTTTTATTTTATTGAAATACGCAAAAATTTTAAGTAAACTGTAATTAATTTTGCACAAATACTGTAATCACACATTTTCGATTTACGTAATTATAAACTTTCAATGCGCGAAATTATCACACTCCGTCCTTTACTTAAAACTGAATACGGTATTATTTTTAACAATTAAAATTAGCTATACACTAATGGTTTCGCTAATGAATCTATAAGTTCATACGCAGTTAAGTATAATGAATACATTTTAAATAATTAGTCCTAAATAACACACTTTAGTAAGTCTTTCATGAGACTGTTAGTGTATTAAAATATTGACATATGTTCACTATCACAACACATCTACCACAGTGAACACTGAACTTTTAATTATCTTGCCAAATTTCGAAAATTCAAAAATATTTCAAAATTTTGTATTTTTTTCCGTTTTGTTATCTTGCTTGTGGCAGTCATATATTTAAATCATTCAATTGTATACAGAAACTCAAAAATTAAGAATGTACTAAAATATGTAATTACATGTTATAACATTGTACTTATATTCCAATAATGTCAAAATCTTAGGTTTCATATCCCTCATCCACATATAAAAATCATT